>SNVD02012436.1:0-69719 GCA_013180625.2 Boswellia sacra | reverse complement strand
GCCAGCGCAACACGCGCTTGGAGTTACAAGCAGTGACTCGTCAGGCCAGTGCTCGCCGTGACGATGAGCGAGGTTGTCACTGTTGCTGTTCGCCTTGGTTGTGCCACCGAACACCATCGCTGACACGCAACGCTGTTGATTGGTGCTCTCGAAACTTCGCCTCTGGTCCTGTTGCCGACAGCCAAGAGCAAATTGAGCCAACCTGAGATCTTCCAGCCTGGCGATCCTGAGTTCCATAACAACGAATCTGGCCAACAAATCTCGCTGTCTGGTCGCACACTGGCCCCTCCAACTTAGGGGCCAGCCTCGCCAGCCACCTTCGAACCCGTGACTTGCCCATGGGCGACCCATGAGAAAGTCTCGTCTGTTTTGATCCGATTCACCAGTCGCTGGCACGCATTCCTCTGCTCGTCTGGTTGCCTGGCCGCCCGGCACGTTCTCGAAGACATGGTGCATAACTCATTCCGGTTTGAAGCCACCAAAAGCCCCATGTCGATCGGATTCAAATTCCAGTGCATGGCTGTCGCGTTGCGCTCGTTGGCCATTCTCGCGAACCCAAACTCCCGCTGTCGGCCAGCGCCAGGCGCGACTTTTTTCGCTCGATCCACCGATTGCGACCATTGTTTACTTTGAGCAGAAACAAATTTACGATACCATTTCGTCCGCTTGATTGTCTGGCGCAACGCGACCCCCGACCAGCTCGACGCCTTCAGCATCGCCAATCTTCGAGCGCCGACCGCCGAAATCATGTCCCAGGAATGGCTATCGGCCGCGGGGATCTCAATAGTTAGAGTCGCTCAATAATTCCGCTTATCACCGAACTTCACTGCACGCTCATCTAGCCGCCGCCAGTCTGCCGGCGTGCCCGAATTGCTTGCTCGATTGCTCGACTCACTGACTCACTGACCATCGCTTGCACACGCTCGTCCAAGTAGCCCACGTCGGTGCACTGGCTTTGGATGCGGCCAGCCCGATGGACAGAGTCCAGTGCGTGCTCGCCACCGCTGGCCCAGACATCGGGCAGCAGGATTGACATTCACACAACACATGTACGCTCCTCACTAGTCGGGCCTGGTAAGGACTGTGTGGCCACTTGACCAGACACTCGCGGCAAACGAATCAGATCGAGCGATGCGGCGGCGCAGTGACGGTGACGACGACGGTGACGGTGACGCCGGCGCCGGCGTCGGCCACGGCGACGCGGAGGAGTGAAAGAAGACGACGCCGACCATCAAAAGGACGACGATTGGCCAACGCGTCGGTCCAGCAGTTGGTCATTTATTAGCGTAGAGCGCCGTAAACTCGCCTCACAACAGTGTCATAAGATTCATATGCACACCCGCGCCACACTGATATCTGGATCCAGCCGAGGGAGCAAGGCCAACCAGTACTGCTCTGGCGCGAGCATGGCCAAAGCCAAGACCTGGCTTCGGACCGGACAGCGAGCAGTGTGCCAGAGAACGGCCACCACTCGCTGGTAATTCGAATGAATTGAAATCCATTAAAGCATTGAATCTCTATTGCTTTGCTTTGCCTCGCTCCGCTCTCTCCCTCTCTTTCTGCCTCTCTCGGCGGAGGACTTTTTCTCCTCTGTAGAGGCGGATGGCAAACTTTAATACCCAGTGCTAGTTTAGATGGATAGCCCTCAGGCGCCATCTCTGGTTCGACTCGCGATCTTCTGCAGCAAAACTCTGCAACTCATTAGAGAGGCTCGTGTTCAGGTGTTTCATATTAGTTTTATTCGCTTCGCTCAGCCCCTTCACAGGCTCGTCCAACGGCACCTCACTGTGGGAGACGTCTAGCTTTTGATTAAATTATTCCCCGAACCTATCGAGGTGACAGTTTCTGCGCGCGTTTAGCGTATCAGGTCGGACCAATCACTTGGGTTTCTCTTGCCATCGCGCAGCCATTGGTCGCGAGTTAAAGCTCTCAACTCCATTGTACTCGAAGTGCAGAACATCGAAGCGCCGAGCCAGGATATGTAGTTACGGGGACATATTGACTCATGGAACGAGAATTTGTCTGGGATCTTTCTCCTGAAACGTTCGTACTTGTCTATGTTCTTTAGCTCTTCATAGAGTCGTTGCTCCAGTCCTGGCAAATTCGCCATTCCCCCGATGACTAGAATATTCTCTGCCAACTCTCGTCGGCAATCGATAGGTGCCATAAGAATCGTTCCTACGATCAATTGGGGGATGCTTGTCGTTAATGAGTTTTCGTGTGCAATGAGATCAAAGTATATCTCGCATACACCCTCGCGCAGGTTACCTGGAATCTTGACTACGTTTTGCCCTCCCAACGGGTACTTGACTGTTGCTGGAGAATGCTCGTCAATCCTGGGCAGGAAATAACTTCCCTGCAGGGTACCTATAGAGATCTCTGCATTGAGCTCTTCAGCCAAACGAAGAGTCTCTGATTGGATTTCTTTGGAACGCTTCGCTTTGTCGATTGTCATCTTGAGGCCACGCTCAAATGGTGCAACAAAACAAGTCTTGATTCGGATGTCTTCGACTATCTCTGAATCTAGATTGGCTAGACGGACATCACTTCGTGTCAATTCATTGGCTATCAGTAGGTCTAAAGTTTGAGAGCCAAGACTTGCAAACTGAGCTCCGTCTAAGAGTGTGAATCCGTCTACAACAGCTATCGATATTGCCTCCAGAGCACCGATATCAACAATAACCCCCGTGGATCTGCCCAGTGTCGCCAGAGCCATCAAGTGATCCGGGACAAATAGAATGGACGGGACGTTGAATCTGCCGAAGAATATATTAACGAGGGTATTGCGAAAGACTGACTTGCAGAAGACAGATTCCACCACTATCACTTTCTTCTCCTTGGGGCTCACAGCCAAATAATTGAAGTAGATCTTCTCCACAAACTCACCCAATCTGGCCTTGAGTTCCTCAAGATCTGCAATATCATGTAAATAGACTGCTTTCCCAGTCTTTGAGTTGTAGTGACAAGTCTTGATGATAGCTCGGGGCACAGATTCACCGGCAAATCCACATCTTGTGTAATGGCGTCCAAACTCTAGCAACACAGTGTTCTTTTCATTTAGTTGCGAGCTGAACTCGGCATAGCTTGTTCTCTTCTCCATAATCAATGTATATCGTAGCTCTACTTTGCATTGAGGGAAGCATCACAAGGGTCAGAGGACGGATAAAGCTTTGATAGTGTTACCCGACCAAATCTTGAATAATCGATCATGACCGCGTGACTGATTTTGGTGAATTGCCGGCCCGCCAGTGAGTGCATCGTTAGACCAACGCTAAGCGCTTGTTCAGTTCAGCAGCTGATTTTGTTGTCGTTACGGTTTCGAACACTAGCAGCCCTCGTATTACGAAGACGTATCAGTTCCGAACTCGATCTGACGTCAATTCCATCTCAGGATGGGTAAACACGAACCGATGACAGCGAAAGCCATCGCCAACAAGATCAAGGCGAAGGGATTGCAGAAAATAAAGTATTACTGTGAGATGTGCAAGAAGCAGTGTCGCGATGCAAATGGTTTTAAGTGCCATATAACTAGCGAGTCCCACCAGAGACAGGCCTTGATAGTCAGTGAGAATCCGGAGCAATTCGTCAGTGAGTTTAGTAAACAATTCATGGATGGATTCATGTTCATCTTGAGGACAAGGTATAAAACCACTCGTATTCTAGCCAACACGGTTTTCCAGGAATACATCAAAGACAAGGAGCATATCCATATGAACGGCACAAGATGGACCTCACTGACTGAGTTTGCCTACTGGCTGGGCGAGAATGGTTACGCCAAGGTCGATGAATCTGAACGTGGTGTTATGGTGACCTACATTGATCGTGACCCCGAGACTTTGAGACGCCAAGAAATGGAAGAAAAGAGAGCCCTACAGGCTAAAGAGGCGGCCATCAAGGCACAAAAAGCGATCGAGCGTCAAATGGAGGCCACCAAAGAGCTTTATAAGAAAATAGATCGAGAAAAAGCAGTACCCGAGCCCATACCTATGGTTAGGGTAGACCTAGCAACCCAATCGTCGGCCGCCGAGACGCTGATGATCACTCAATCTTCAGACAAGAGAGAGGATTCTATGTTGATCCGAGATGAACATCCAGACCCCTGCGGACAATCGCAACCATGTGAAATTGATGCATGTGAGACTTCATATGAGCCCAAAGATAATTCGAAGACACTTGTTGTAGAGCGTCCGATGTTCAATCTTGGAGCCATATCGTTGAAGACGACCAAGCCAATCACATATAAACCACCACCGGCGAAGAGAAAACTGGTGCGGAAACCAGAGCCCAAGAAAAAGTCTAAGTCATCTTGATTGACTAGAAACTTACATCGTCCTTATGATCTCATAAAATAAAAATCCGCAAGCATAACCTTAATTGATTGAACTTAAGCGATAAAGACCAACATGGTCCGTGAGCCTGTTGATCACATTATGATTACTAAAACTCCGACTGCTTGTTCGCACGCTCATCTGATGTCAAGATAGCAGAAATTTTATGGGTGATAGTTAAACTATCTCGATACTCACGAATAACTCTCAGATCTTCCTCATGATGAATAAACTGATGCGAGTAGTTGGTAGAAGTCACATTGATGGTCCGCTACGTGATAGTTTCAACCGAACTCATGATTACCTACGGATATCATTGACTGAGAAGTGCAACCTCAGATGTCGCTACTGTATGCCAGAAGAAGGGGTAGATCTAACAGAATCCAAAAGCTGTCTCAGCTTGAGGGAACTCATCCGATTAACTGACGTTTTTGTCAAGAGAGGTCAGGTGAGAAAGGTTAGACTGACTGGCGGCGAGCCTACCATCGACAGCAAATTGCTCCCCTTGGTTGCTCATCTTAACAAGCTCAGGAACAATGGGCTCCAAACGATCGGCTTGACAACCAACGGCTTGACATTGAAGAAACAGAGTCAGGAATTGAAGAGGTTGGGTAAGTCGATTGCAGTTGAGCACTCTCAAGCAACTACACCATACCAACTAATAATGGACCATCTCAAGGTGTTAACGCGGTCAACATAAGTCTCGATACTTTGAAGCCGGAGAAGTACGAGTACATAACGAGACGGAAAGGACTAAAGCTTACCTTGGCTGGTATAGAGAGTGCTCTCAAAGCCGGAATTGAGAGAGTGAAGGTAAACTGTGTTCTGATGAAGGATTTTAACGACGATGAACTCATAGACTTTGCCATACTGGCGCGAACGAATCCGATCGAGATCCGATTCATTGAATTCATGCCATTCTATGGCAACAGGTGGGCAGTAGAATCTGTAGTTTCGTACAAAACCATGATTGATCGAATATCGAGTGCAATCCCGGGGCTCGTCCAAGTAGAGCAGGGGCCGAACGAAACAAGTAAGGTATTCAAGGAGCCAGGAGCTCCAGGATCTGTGGGATTTATATCCTCTATGACTGATAACTTCTGTGGTGGTTGTAACAGGCTTCGCCTCACAGCCGACGGAAATTTGAAAGTCTGCCTCTTCGGAAAAGCTGAAATGTCGCTCAGAGATCTTATGAGGAACGGAGCTACTGATCATGAGATCGTTGAGGCCGTACGGTTCGCCCTCAACCGGAAGCATAGACAACATGCAGGTAAGCATAAACCTTCCTGATCCTCCATAGTTGCTTTTGTATTGGTCGAGTTTGCTAATAATGGTCAACTCAGGTCTAGCTACATTACAGCGCGATGTCTCGAGACCTATGATTAAGATCGGTGGGTAAGCACTAAAATTCTAGCGAATATGTGCACCTGTGAGACCTATTGAGATTAATGATACAAAACCTAAGGTTCACGAGCTTTACACGGCTCAGCGACCAAATTCAGCCACAGCTCAGCACCCTTCAGTCATCTAGATGCTAAAGGTCAAGCCTCTATGGTCGATGTTGGCTCCAAGGATCGAGTCAAGAGAATCGCTATAGCTCGAGGAGAGATAGAAATTGGATCCAAAGTAGTCGAGATGATCTACGGTGGATCCTTGAAAAAAGGCGATGTGCTTACTGTGTCTAGGATAGCCGGCATCATGGCGGCAAAAGGCACTAGTAGACTTATTCCTCTGTGTCATCAGGTTGCCTTAGACCATGTGAAGATTGATATTTCGTTGTGCCCAACAGACTCTGGGACCTTGGTGGTCGAAGCTGAGACACAGGCAGAGGACAAAACGGGTGTCGAAATGGAAAGCCTTACGGCGGTTTCGGTAACTCTATTGACCATATATGACATGTGCAAAAGTGTGGCAGAGAATATGAGAATAACGAATATAAGACTAGCAAGTAAACGCAAAGGTCGAATGGACAGTTGAAACTTGGTTGGCAACAGCTGATTCACCCGGAGATCGAAGCGCCAAGATTGCTTATCAGAGTCTCACGTGCATGTGGATCCTCGAATCTGTTTTCCTACATCCGATCTAAATATCTTGATTTCATTTTGGGCAATCGTTTCTCATTATGTTCTGTTTATAATAAAAAGAGAAATGCTAGCTTCATCCAAACTCAGCCCCCTAGTAGTCAAGACCAATCGAAGCTTGATCGCTTTAGGACAGGATCTAGCTTGTGTCTACACAAGATGCTCGTCGACTTATTCGAACGACCATTTTGCGCAAGCTCCTGTTATTGGGACAAAGCCAGACTATCAATCTAACAATTTCAAAGAGAATGAATTTCAAATGAGGAAACTGGTGATGAGATAAGGGCAGTGCACTCTAAAATAAGCTTAGGTGGGGATCAAAATGCCAGGCAGAAACATAGCAAACGTGGCAAGTTGCTGGCCCGAGAGCGAATCGACCGATTGTTGGACCCACAAGAACCCTTCTTAGAGTTATCACCTCTGGCCGGGCACAACCTATACGGCGATGAACAGGTATCTGCAGGTGGTATAGTCACCGGCGTGGGGCGAATATTTGGACGCCACTGCATGATTGTTGCCAATGATGCTACTGTCAAAGGGGGAACTTACTATCCAATCACTGTTAAGAAACACCTTCGAGCGCAACAGATTGCACTCGAGAATCGACTTCCTTGCATTTATATGGTCGACTCTGGCGGAGCTAATCTGTCTAGACAAGACGAAGTCTTCCCTGACGAGTCTCACTTCGGACGCATTTTCTACAACCAGGCAAATATGTCGGCATTAGGTATCCCGCAGCTCAGCATTGTCATGGGCAGCTGTACTGCCGGTGGGGCCTATGTACCGGCCATGTCGGACGAGAGCATCATTGTCCGTCAACAGGGTACGGTGTTTTTGGCAGGGCCTCCACTAGTGAAAGCATCACTCGGAGAAGACATATCATCAGAAGATCTGGGAGGCGGTGACCTACACTGCCGACAGTCAGGCGTAACTGATCATCTAGCAGAAAATGACATACACGCCTTGGAGATTGCTCGACGCTTGGTGAACAATCTCGGTCAATCCGACGGAAGGACCAGACAGGATAGTCCTGTAGAAAGCCCTCTCTACGATATTGACGATCTTTATGGTATTGTCGGAGAAGATCTTAAGCGCTCTTATGATTCTCGAGAAGTTATAGCTCGTCTCGTTGATGGGAGCAGGTTTGATGAATTCAAACGCTTTTACGGAGAGACGCTCGTCACGGGGTTTGCTAAGATCTTTGGACAGACAGTTGGTATTGTCAGCAACAATGGGGTCTTGTTCAGCTCTTCGGCTTTAAAAGGTGCTCATTTTGTTGAGCTTTGCTCGAAGCGACAGATTCCTATTATATTCTTGCAAAACATCACCGGCTTCATGGTCGGCCGAGATGCGGAATCAGGGGGTATCGCGAAAGACGGTGCAAAGATGGTTATGGCTGTTGCATGCTCTCGAGTTCCCAAGATAACTCTCATCATCGGCAGCGCAAACGGGGCCGGAGTCTATGGAATGTGTGGCAGGGCCTACTCTCCCAGATTCATTTTCATGTGGCCGAACGCGAGAATATCAGTTATGGGCGGGGAGCAAGCAGCGAAAGTTTTGATCACAGTTAAAGAGCAAAAGAACAAAGGAAAACCGATGAGCGAGGATGATAGAAACAATATAGCCAGACCAATACTTGAGAAGTTTGATCGAGAGTCCAGCCCTTATTATGCGAGTGCTAGGTTATGGGATGACGGAGTCATTGACCCAAGAGATTCGCGAAAAGTGATCGGGTTGGCACTAGCAGCTGTATCTAATAAGCCTTTGGATGCAACAACTTTCGGAATATTCAGAATGTGATTGTACTAGAAGGTAAACTCTGTATTTGACTAGTATCTTGTATTCACTTGGCCCATGATCTTGAATAACCAAGATTTTGGTCGTAGAGCTTAGGCTCCAGGAAAGTGCCGTCTCGCTGGTTCACCAGATAATACAACATTTTACCTCTAATTTTCAGTATTGAGTAGTTATTTTGAGCATTTCTACCTTGAACGCACGATATGTCTTTCAATGATACTTCAAATGTGGGTGATCTTCCTAGCCCAGTCGGCGAGAAAGTTGATATCTGGACACGTCCTTTGGGTAGCAACTTGATGATGTGGATTGTTCTGTAGACATAAAGGAAAGACATACTAATGATTGCGCCACAAGCAACAAACACGGCGGCGCTTGTGTAGGGTCGCTGAGATATATTTTCTTTCAGAGTCCGAAAGGAAAAAATTTGATGAAAGTTTAGATTTCTGAATCGGGATAACCATGATTCTCTACTGTCAACAGCTTCACCTTCAAATTCCTTAGATCTCTGTTTTTCAACCTGCTGTTTAGTTCTCTGTTGAAGCGCAATTGTACGTTCCTCCAACTCCTTTGGCGTTGGCATCATCATGCCAGCTGTGGTGAAACCACAAACCTGGAATATGGTGTAGTAAGATACCCATCTGTATTTTTTAAAAGGTAGATTTGTATAGATAACTATTCCGCCCTTGGCAGACATGGTGCGATCCTTGCAGAAGGATGCTTTAATTCATCTTCTAGCATCGCATTCGTGCAGGAGTCACGTGGTCCAATCACGGAGCATGCGCGTTTGAACACAGGGATTCTGCCAACATTTGGGTTCAATGAAGATCAACGGAATGTGAACTCTAATTCATTTATTGATTTATTTCAAAAATCAACTCAACTTGTTTTGACCTTCTTGGTTTTGACTGTCTCTTTAGGTGTATTCAGACCAGGTGGGAATGCAGCATATGCTATAGTCGGCGCTGTGTGATGACCGACAAAGAGGGGTGTGGCGTGGGGTCGCTGAGGTAAAAACCCAGGCTGTGTAAGCAAATACCTTGGTTGACCAGCCTGATTTGGTAATGGTGCAAAGAGTAACTGGCCTGTGGGTCGAGCACCAGTACTCGCTGGTCTGGGAAGTGTACCTAATACCATCTGGGTAGGGGCAGTTGCACGGGATGCGAGTTGAACCATTGGCATCCTCTGAGCAAAAGGGGTGAAGAATTGTCGGCCTGCGAAAATCGTTTGCTGACTAGATGGTGGGTTCACCATCAAGGCTTGTGATACATTTGGTACCCTGGATCCCATTTGACTTAAAGTTGATGTTGTTGCTAGGGGTGCTGTGGATAGAGCAGTAGTGGCAAGGGAGAGTAGAGCTGCGTTGTCGAAATGGCCTGGGGTTGCTGCTTGTTTTGGGGTTTTCGTTTTGACCTGTGAAGAAGACTGAGCTGTGACTGTTGGACTGGCGCCAGTTACAATAGGCAGACCTCCAGGGCGAGTCGCCCATACAATGCGAGCGCCAGGTTGCATGTTGGGTACAGCCATCTGAGTTGGAATGGGTGTTGTTAGGATAGGCATTGTTGGTCTTGATAAGGCTTGCAAATGGGCCGCAGGGTATGCAGGCAGGGAGTTCAGAAGTAGTGGTCTTGATATGAGATACTGCTGAGTGTTGGTCTTTGGTGCTGTTGTCAGATTAGGTCCTTGAATCAAAGGAGAACCAACTAAACTACAGATCATTGAAGTTCCAGGTTGACCAACAGTAGATGTATTTTGGTTGTTTGGAAGGGCATCTTTTGTTTTCTGCAAATTCTTATCGTCTTTGGTTTTTCTCATACGTTTAGTTTTTGGTTTATCTGTTTCAGTCGAGATGTTTTTGGCAACCGAAACAGATGGACCATCAGGTATCCTTGGTATTCCACTGTGGATAACTGGTGTCACAAGTTGAACTGGAGTTGGCCTCATGATTGGAGCTGAAACTGTTGGGGCATCTGTAATGGCCAATCGAGCCTCTTTTGATTTCTTCGGAGGGCCGCGAATCTTGGGAGCTTGCTTAACTTCCTCTTGTTGCCGTAGATGGATCGGTTGTGGCTGAGGGGGTTGAGCGTCTGACTTGGAAGAACTTGGGGTTGGATCATTGATGGGAGGGGGTTGTGTAGCTCCCTTGTCGGTTGTGAGTTGAGTATCGACGGCACTATTCTGTGCCGCGAGTTGAGGGTTTGAAAGCTGTAGAGTATCAGAAGATTGCTTGGGATGATGAGTGACCTCAGCGGTAGGCTTCACCGGTGGATCGTGCTTTTCAATCGTTTGTATCTCTTGCTTAATAGTTTGCTGCGGTTTCACACTGGATGGTCCTGATAGTTGATCTAACGAGTCGTTGTGTCGAGTGTTGGACTGACATCCCGTCTTTGGAGTTTGTGGAGGCCCATGCGTCAAAGGTTGCTGATTCTGAGGGAAATGTGTAGGGGCCGGACTCTGCCAAGGGTAGAGACCAGATTTTGATCTATTCGTTTCGCTCACTGGACTAACGTATGGAGTACTGACATAGATGAGCTTTTCTTTCTGTGGTCTGTATGCTGGATTTATAAATCTTTTGGGTGGCTGAATTTTTGGTGGCTCAGGTGAATTCGGCTTTGGTGTAGAATCTTTTGAGGACTGGGTTGGGCCATATATCGAGGAAGGAGGGCTTGGGTCAGCTTCTTCACTTTTGTCCGAAGCCTTCTTGGATACATCGAGAATATTCGAGATACTAGGCTTTGATTTTGGTGCATTTTTGTTTGGTGAGGGGGGCTGCAAACCGAACAAGCTTGATGTAACATCCGAACTGCTGACTTGAAAAACCTCTCTCTGCGACGAGGTCGCGGCAATGAGGTCTGCGAAGGATCCAGGTAAAATCAGATTGTTGTCGTTCTTAGTCTTACTTGTATATTGCTTGTTCGATATAGGCCTTGTGGGAGGAGATTTTGGTCTAAGCTGCTCTGTTGTAGGTGTTGTTGCGGAAGTGACGTTTGCTGTGGTGGTCAATGATGCCGGAAGTGCAGTAAGGAAAGAATTTTTCTTACTTGGACTTGATATTTTTGGTTCTCGACGAGGTGAGGACAACTTTGACGCAGTTTCGTTCAAGGAGTTTTTCTTTTCGTCCTTGCTATCGGAACAATTATTTTGGTACTTGAGACGTTGCTGCTGCGTTAAAGTGGTCGAGTCCAACTTTGACACAAGAGAGTTAGGAGAAATGGTGCTTGTAGAACAGTCGATGGAAACAGTGTCCGAGGGCTTAAAAAATTGCTCAATTAATTGGTTGATATCTGACTTTTTTGGGCATAGGATATCCTCTGTGATCGGTATACCTGATGCTGCTAATTCAGGGTCGTCGTTTTCGTGTTCAACGATAACCTTCTTACAATCGTCAAGGAGATGTCTTGAGTTCCTTATGAGCGTTGGCAAACATTTTTTCACCCCACTCAGCTTGCTGAGGTGCTTTACAAGACTCCTCAATCCATTGAGCTCACATTTTGTTATGTGTATCCTGGGTGGATCTTTTGAGTCGGAGTCTTGATTAGACCATATCGTTCTATTGATACCTGGTTGACCAACTGACCAACCGTTGTTTTTGGCCGATTCTTGCGCAACCAAATTGGATAAAGTCAGCTGCCCTGAGTCATTTATGGCACTTGTGTCTGTTTGTTGCTTGGTGGGGCTTTGATGAGTATCAACATCCTTGAGATTGCTTTTGCCTTCGAGTTTCTCTTGTTTGGAAGATTTCACTGCGTTCGAGGATGCTTTCATAGTTGAATCCTCAACTTCGTATTGTAGTCTGAGTAAACTATTTTTGGTCATACGACAAGTGGCAGTATTCTTCGTTGGCAATGAATCTTCAGCATCAGAGTCGATCTCGGTTGATTCATCGTCGCTTGGTGGCTTTTTGGTTTTTTTTGCTCCACCAGATTTTGGAGGTCGTCCCCGTTTCCGCGGCACAGCCGCTTTCTTTCTTGTATCACTATCATCTAACTCACTCTCAGTCGTCATCTCTTCGTCAATGCGTTTTTTTACTTTATCCAATGACGATGTTGTAGAGTTTTTTGCTGAATCGTGCAGATGACTCTTTCCTGTAAGGCAGTAAACATAATGTTGAACAACATACCATAACATCTCGGTATAAAAAGGGTACCTGAACTTTACAGGTACTTTTGTAGCGTCCTCTATCCGAGAAACTTTCAATTGATTCTCTATACCGTAGGAATGTAGAAAGTTTCCACCAAATACAAGACTATCTTCAAGAGTGTACACAGCATGTATCCACCCAGATGGAATAAAGAAGGTGTTACCGGCAGACAGCTCAACCCGAAAACACTTTTCCACCGTATCTCCAAAGAATATGTCTTGTTGGAATCCAGATAGAGTCCACTCTTCAAAAGCCTGAAGGTTAAGCTCCGTCGGGGGACACATCCAGAAAATTTTTTTACCCTTAAGAATATGATACCAGACGGATGTGCCACCAAAATCAATGTGGAAATCAGTGTACGAGCCCTTGACACTCATTAGGCAGTATTTCTGGACTTTTGGGTACTTCATCTTGTCGATACTATTTGTGCTCTCTGTTTGACTTTTTTTCAAGAATTGCGGCCACACTAGATCGACCCAATCGAGAAGTTTGACGATCCTGGGTGAGTCTACTAGCTCGTCTAGGTCAGTATGACTAAATTCTAAGCTTATAACATTCAACAGTCTATCCTTGTTACGTGACTCGTAATATTTACACCAATCCTTCATGGTCATTTCGATGTTTTTTTGTGTATTAACATCCATAACATCAATCATACGATCTTTACCAACAAGTTTGCCGACATCTCTGACGGCAAAACCTTTGGGAGGCACGCGGAGATCCAGTCCACTAGGACTCTTGACCAATATGGGTTTGTCAAAACCGTGACGTTGAATCCATTTGAGTGTTATGGACTCTCCGGGTAATACCTGGAGATCTTCGAGAATCTCAAATCTCTGGCAACGGATTTTCTCCTTGAGATTATAAGATCTTCCACCTTCTTGGTCTTCATTTGACTCTTCATTGTATCGTTGGTTTTTCCGTTTTCTGGGCATGGTGCTAGAGTGCGAGAAATTTGCACTCTAGGCTCAGGAAATTTAGTCTACTTCGCTAATGTAGACCTCTCCTCTTATCTGTGTGAGGAGGTTTGTACATGAGATGAGGTTGAATATAACTTGTATAAAGTATCAATTATTTGCCTGAATCACGTGCATTGGTGTACTGACTTCGTTCAATATAAAATCTGTTCCCGCTCCCTTGATTGGAATCAGTTGAGGGGTTGGAGTTTAAAAAGTAGAGAACTTTTTCATCTTACTTGGTGGCGAAGTTCAAAACGTTGACTACGGAGCGCGTGCAGAGTTTATGAATCAGATTATGTTGCTTGCAAATTTGAGTTATGATGGATGCAGTGTTAGGATGTGACTTAACAAGATTATAATTTCCATGGCTTGGTAGTCTGGCTGAATGGTGATGAGTGAGGGTTAAAATCTCGTTGAAGAAATCTAGCTGAGTTAATTCATTTGATTTTATAATTTGCTACCAATAGTGGATGAGTTGAAACGCAGGGCTAAGAATACATGAGTGTATTTATATTTAGATGATACTAATTGGCTGCGAGTTCATGTCGAAAATGGTTGATAGAAGTCTGGTTGAGGTAGATCAGCCACAAGTTTGGTATGTTAGATGGTCAGCGCAGCGAGTGGACGCCTCGTTATTTATCTTAATTTTGGTGAGGCTGATGAGTCTTTGGCGGCCTCCGATGGTACTGTAGTTGTTGTTTCTGTGAATCTTATTGAGATTGCTCTCTCTTGACTGTTGAGTGGTTTGGTTGATCTAGCGACGGTACGTACGAAGTGTGGCGCTGATTCCCATGAAGAATTTCATGTTCGCAGATTGGATTTTAGTGGGATTGTGTGCCGAGTGTGTGGGTCTCGTGGGTTGCTGATGCAGTTGGCTCAGGGTTTAGAAAGGATAGGCCAGGTGATGGTCAAGAGAAGTGAGAGAGCGGGCGAGGGGGTGCGTGTGTTTGTGTGTCAAGCTGAGAAGTCGAATGCCGGACTCTTGGTTGGCGGCAGGCGGTCGAGTCCGTTCTCTACCTTTTCTCGAGCAGCAGCACCAGCGGCAGCGGCAGTACGAGAAGCAGCAAAGCCGTCGTCGTCGTCGTCGTCGTCGTCGTCGTCGTCGTGGTGGGCGAGCGAAGGCAAGAACAAGAAGATGTTTGAGCTCTTGTGTGCGCCCGCTTTAGCATTAGCACCGATAGCAGGGCGGCTCTGTCGCTGCCTCATTCTCTCTCCTTCGCCCTCTTCGTTGCTCGTTGTCGCATTCGCCTCGCGATTGGCCCGCAGTGTGCCCATTCGGGCGGGCTTACGTCTGCGACTGGCACTTGGGCTGCGTTTAACTATCCTGCTGCTAGTGCTGCTGGTAGTAGTGCCGCTGGCGCTGGCGCTTCTGCTGTTCCTGCGGCTGGTGTCGCGCGCTGGAAAACAGCTCAAAGAGTCGGGTGCGGGCGGGCAGCGCACAGCGACCGGCAACGTCGGCCATACTTTGGGGATCACTGTGGGGTGGCGACGGAGAGATTTTCCAGATCTGGCGGCGAATGCTAAACTGCACAACGACTCGCACACTCGGTCCCTGATGTGTACACAACTCAAGTGGCAAACAACCGCTGGCAGGCGCGCGCCATGCGGGCACAAACTCGCCAACTCCAACTTGTCCTGCAGGCAGACTGGATGTGCAGAATTGAGTCCGAACTGCGTCTGCGCATTCGGTGAGCGGGAAAGCGCTCCACTTGGACCGCGAACGGTGAATGCGGACTGCGGGCCGCAGTCCGCATTCACCGTCTGCCGGCGTGAGCCTGCGCCAAGGGGCCCGGGTCATCAACACCCTCATAATTAGCCAGATCTGCACTCCTAATGCGGGGTTGCCAGCTAATAACCAATCATAATTGATCGGCAATTTCCAACTCAATCAATTATGAAGTCGATTAGAAAAAGAAAGGCGTCCAATTCTCCTGTATACCTTGATCAACCGCTAGTGGTGAGATTCTTTTACTCGACCACAAGACTTAGGTGCGATTCACATGGTCGCTCTTGTTGCATTCGAAGTGAGCATAGTTTTGACCACTTGACTTTGGTTCTATAACACTTGTTGTGTGGTCTACATCCTCCTACTGATAGTTTGCAGGTCTTGCTGACGTTTCGAGACGATGAATTGGGCTGCAAAACGTGTAGAAAGTCTCAAGGTGTCTATATCTATGTCAAATGCAACAATGGTACAGAGAGTTCGGCAGCAGCATAATGCCAGAAAAATACTGCTTAACCAATGTTCGCAGGGACGTAGATTGATTGATTTGAGTCATCATCAATGTAGTCGCTATGGGCACATCATATTATCAAATTTTTGTCCGCTAGATGTCTTATGATGGCAACGGTTTTTATGTTGATTGATTTGGATTTGAATACAAATCCAACAAGAGCAGACTCGCGAGAGACAAAGTAGGAGGGCTGTGCAAACACACAGCGTGCGCATCTAGTGTCAGAGGCGACTGTCCGAAGCCAACATTAACTAGAGTCTTCCATCGTTGTGAATGATGATGCCTGCATGGAAACTTGTCGCTTCAGCTTCGTTATAACTTCGACGAGTGCGTCTAGCGCGCCCCTCTGGGCGCTACCCGATACGATAGTACATCACCATACTTGCAGGCAGCCTGGCTGTTTGGCGCGCTCGCCGCCGAGTGTCGTTGCATCCGCTTCACGCCGGTACTGCTGCCACAAGAGAGTGCAGACAAGCCAGGCAAAGTGTCGTCGAGCGAGCTAGCGTTCTGAGGGTGAACTAGACGGCCACACTACGACCACGACCACGACCACGACCACGACCACGATTACAATAGGCCGGGCGCGGATAGAACGTGAATGTGTCGGTCTGTTCGCTGATCGTGTGTGCATGTGTGGTGTCGAGTGTTTATTTACAAGGGTGTCGTCGGCAAAATTATATTCACACAATCCAACTGGCAATGAGTGCGGCGACGGCTACGACAACGACGACAACGATACCAATGGCGACCACGCAAACTGTTAGCACACGTTCTCACTTTCACTCGGGTGAGCTATCGACCACTGCGCGGGCGGCCTACCGCAGTGTGTGTGTGTGTGTGTGTGTATGTTTGTGGTAGCAGTAGATAGCGCCGCCAACCTGGCTGCTGACTAGCTCGCTCTTTCACTCGCCTGTTCACTTCCACTCTCTTCGGCACTGGCAACAGCCGCAGCTCGACACTTGTTCAGCCGTCATAAGTTCATTGCTCACTCGTGTCGTCGTCGTCCTCGGCGACGGCGCACTTGCCAGCCAGCGGACCAGATAGCTCTCTCAACCAGTTGGAGAAAAGATGAGCTTCTCGATGAAACAATTCCACAAACTCAAGCCCGATCAACAGTTGCAAATTAAGCTCAAGGAACAAGCCAATGATGGCGATTGGCCCAACGACCCTCAGGAGTACATCCTGGGCGATATCATCGGTATGGGCGCCACCGCAACCGTGCACGCAGCCTATTGCAAGAAGAAGAAGGAGCGCTGTGCGATCAAGCGGATCAATTTGGAAAAATGGAACTCGTCCATTGATGAGCTCTTGAAGGAGATTCACGCCATGTCTGCCTGTCATCATGAAAATATCGTCAAATACTACACCTCGTTCGTGGCCAACGAGGAACTTTGGCTGGTCATCAAATTGCTCACGGCAGGCTCTCTATTGGACATCATAAAGCATAGAATGAAAGAGGGCAGCTGTAGGAATGGAATCTTTGATGAGGCCACCATCGCCACTGTCCTCAAGGAGGTACTCAGAGGTCTTGAGTACTTCCACAAGAATGGCCGCATTCATCGTGACATCAAGGCGGCCAATATCTTGTTGGGCGACGATGGTACGGTTCAGATTGCCGACTTCGGTGCGAGCAGCTGGATTGAAACCATGGGCTTAACCAAGGAGCGCGCCAGACACACGTTCATAGGCACGGTCAGCTTCATGGCCCCCGAGGTCATCGAGCAAGACACCGGCTACGACTTCAAGGCAGACATATGGAGCTTCGGTATCACTGTTCTAGAGCTAATCACTGGCACCGCGCCATTCCACAAATTTCCCCCGCTAAAGGTATGTATCAGCCAGACCGCCTGTCGCTGGATCGGCGTCATGATCTCAAGCGCCGTGACTGATGACGAGACTTTATGCTTGATTGTATAAGCAATTTGTCAATGTTCGCTTCGTTCAGGTAGTGCTAGAAAAATTGTTAAGCAAGCGAAGGGTTCGATGTCGCTCGTTATGGTGCCCTAGCTTGGCTAGAATTGTGTGTATGTCCGTGCGTGCGTGCGTGCGTGCGAGCGTGCGTGTGTACGTGCGGTTACCTGAGTGTGTCTGTGTGTCTCTGTCGAGGGTTGCACGATTTCGTTCATCGGATATATAGCATACTCCGGGGAGGGGCAAAAAGACTCTCATGAGGAGGGGTTCTCGGGATTGAGTTAGCGCTTGCTAAGCCTCATAGAGGAGGTTCTGTGGCTGTTTTCCACACATCAGCTCCAGCAGAGATGATGACTTGTTTGCGCTACTCTCCACTGCGACCCGCTTCTATATGTTAATACTGCTGGATCTACTACAAGACTAACGCCCGCAACATGTGCTTACATGTAATAACCACCCTGCCCGCTCTTTGCCCGATGATCGGAACATCAGGTGCTCATGATGACACTCCAGAATGATCCACCCTCGCTTGAGAGCGTCTCTGAATACGAGGATCAATATAGTAGCTATGGAAAGTCAGTCCGGAAACTGATTGTCGAGTGCCTCCAGAAGGATCCGGCCAAGCGTCCGACAGCCTCGGAGCTCCTCAAGCATCCGTTCATCAAGAAGGCCAAAGACCGTCGCTACTTGATGCAAACACTCTTGCCGAGCACTCCGAGTTTTGCCGAGCGTTCGAAGCGGGCTCTCGATACCAAGCGAGGTTCCGGTTTTGATCTCGGCAACAATGGCGAGTCGGGCAGCTGGGTCTGGCCACAAGACGAGGCAGCTGCCCAGTCTGTTGTTGCAGTGGCGGCAGCGGCCGCGGCGGCGGCTGCAGCAGCCACGAAACAACAAACCGAAGGAGATAGCGTCGACGTCAGCAGTGGTAATAGTAGCGCAAGCAATAGTAGCAGTATAACAACAAACAACAACACCAACAACAACAACAACAACAACAACAACAACAACAACAACAATAGTATCTGCCTCAGTGACAAATACACGCATCCCGACTGATTTTCGCTAATTGTTAGGCGCAGTAAAAGCGTGTTAGGCCCGTAACCTGTTGGAGTTATGAAAAGTGCAGAGTGGATGGCTTGACGGTTTGTGTACGTGTGTGACTCCCAAGTTCTTTGTTCGTGCGTCACTTTATATACGCATGCGTCGTGCACACCGACCGCGCGCCGAGCGTACGACGATGTGTGAGTTTGCGATTTGCAACAACCACACTCTTGTCGAGCTTCGTACACGTCCGCCTCTCGCCTCTTCAGTGCGGCGCCTCTCAATTGCGCTTTGCCGGCGTTTTGGCAACTCATTCTCTTATGATCACGTCCACGCCATCGACTAAACCACCTCTTTGAATGACATTAGGATTCTTATCGAACATCTTTGCCACTCCAGCACACGGCTTTACCACTCTAGCGACTGACTATTCTTTTGAGTCTCTCGCTGGGATATCACACTCTCCTAGCACCTTTTACAACTCATATTATGCTAACAAGCTCGGTCAGTACTCTCAAGTCATTAGCATCACAAGCTAGATCCAGGATGTATTCTACTTTCGAAAAGGGAACGGCGACAACGACCAACTACCGCATGTTCTTCAGGGACGGGGACGGCAAAATCATATCGCCTTTCCACGACATTCCTCTATATGCATCTAATAAGGCCGGAGCCACTCTCGCTTTTGCGGGCCCCGTCATCTACAACATGGTAGTTGAGATCCCAAGGTGGTCACATGCCAAGATGGAGATTGCCACCACTGAACTGATGAACCCTATCAAACAGGATATTAAAAAAGATAAACTGAGATATGTGCATAATGTCTACCCGTATCATGGCTACATATGGAATTACGGCGCCCTACCACAAACGTGGGAGAATCCTGGCCACAGAGATCCCAATACCTATGCCTTCGGCGATAATGACCCCGTGGACGTTTGCGAGATCGGCACCAAGATACTGAAACGAGGTCAAGTTGTGCAAGTTAAGGTCCTAGGAATCCTTGCACTAGTTGATAATGACGAGTGTGATTGGAAGGTCATCGCCATTAAAGCCGACGATCCGATGGCCTGCAAGCTGAATGACATCGCGGATGTCGAGGTACATATGCCCGGAGTCATCTCCTCCACTATCGAATGGTTGAG
Source organism: Boswellia sacra (assembly GCA_013180625.2). Lineage (NCBI taxonomy): Eukaryota > Viridiplantae > Streptophyta > Magnoliopsida > Sapindales > Burseraceae > Boswellia > Boswellia sacra. Next base: position 50,085 of record SNVD02012436.1, on the reverse strand, counting down.
GATCTATAAGATACCGGACGGTAAACCGGCGAACAAATTCGGCTTTGAAGGGAAGCCAAAGGGATCCGTGGCCGCTAGGAACATCATCCAATTTCTTCATGAAGAATGGGAACGCCTCATCAGACCAGGCAGACATCACGAGATCGCCATAGAGAATACCTCCGTTGATGAGTCTCGCGCTAGAATTACTCACGAGGAGGCTGAGGAGGAGGTCAACAAACTACCTCCCTTTAGTCCTGGTAAGGGACTCAGCGAAGAAGAACGGGATGAGTTGGATAAGGTGTCGTTTGCTACACGACCGGTTGAGACATGATTTTGTGACGAGGAGTGAATGACACGCAAGTTGGTGACATCTATGTGATCGAACTGAGTAAATTGAAATCTAATCATCATGCTCATATGTTACGTCAGGATCGATAGCATGAACGCGATCTGTTGTAGTTCGGCGCATAAACAGCCGCATCAAATTTAGCAATTTTTTCTCGTCTGCCTGATGAATTTTTATGAGACTCGTCATCGGTAGGAAGAGTAGACTCCTAGTCAAAAGTTTTATCCTGTTCTCCTGTCCAGATGAATGGAAACTCGTAATCAGGATTACATCAGCTGTCATATAGATCGCACTGGTTGGAGTTGCAATGGCCATCTCCATAGTAAGATGGCTACAATTACTGATGTCGATCTTAGGCCTGGTGTTTTCATCATCGGTATACACCAACGGTTTAGTGGTGTTCTCCTTCGTTTTGGGGTTGGTATATGAGATCATCTATTTCGTCACGATACTGGTAGAACGTCAGATACTCTCCCCTCGAGTCCAATCTATTGTGGAAATGATCATCGCTATCATCATCTTATGTATAACCATCTACAGCACTTTGGACTTTGGTAGGGACATTTTCGTCATAATGTCCCTAATCTGTGGTTACACTCTGGCCGTTTTGTTTTTCATCACGGCTTACGACGGTCAAGGCTAAAATCACGGATAACCTAAAACGAGAGCGCTACAATGTGAGTGCCTCTTTAACGTAATATCTATAGACTATGACATAGCGAAGGCGTATATTTACTAGAAGAACTATGCGCACAGGCAGCGCTCACTTATGATCTGTATATTTTACATAAGAGAAGCAACAGGCATAACAAAACTACCTTTTCATCACAATGAACATGATTGTATTCTCATTCATCATCGTGAATCTACTCCAACTCGGACTAATTTTCTGGCTACCTCCGGTAGTCGGTTCAAATCACTCTCTCGCGAGAACTCAAACTGTGTCCGAGGTAGAAGGTCCTGGACTGAATTATCAATCCACCCAGGACTCTACGGATGCTGTTTGCGTTGATGATCGGGCCGAGGCTGTGGAGATCGGCAGACAGTGTTCTCGTCGTTGCCGAAAGGATGTGCCTTGCGAGAACGCAAGGAAACAGTGCCTCTGCGACGGTCTATGTGGAATGTCCTGTATCAAGCCCGATCTGAACTGCCCTGAGTTACCAAAAATCCAGAATGGAGATTATACCCCAAAGAGCACCAAGTTCGGTGCCCGGGTCGAATATGATTGCGACCTGGGATACTTCCTTTTTGGCTCACGTGAGCGTTCATGTCAAGGAGATGAGGATTGGAGCGGTGCTCCAGCCGAATGCCTGAAAGATCGTGAGTATACTTTTGGACGTCTACTCGACTAATCCTTTCACCGTTACCTATCTAAATTCTAATGATGATGAGTGTCATCCACTTCTATAACACGTTAATTACAACATACCTCGAGTTAGCTCAATGCCATGATCCGATCAAAGTGAATCACGCACGTAATCCGAGCGATGGTTACTATCGCTTGAACGATAAGGTCTCATACTCCTGTTACCCGGGCTACCGTTCGCGTGGGAGTCCAGAGGCTACGTGCAAATTGGTGACGAAGAATCAAACTGCATGGGTGTGGAGTGCAGATCAAGCTTTCCGCTGCTTGCCGAAAAGTTGTGGCGATCCAGGCCACATTGAAAATGGAAAACTTCACGGGGATTCGTTTATCATTGCTAGTTCCGTGCTCTACACTTGCAACGAGGGTTTTGAGATGATCGGCCAAGCGCGGAGATACTGCCAATCTGACAATCAGTGGAGTGGTCAGCCGCCTCATTGCCAGCCGGTTACCTGCAACCCTACGGACCATTTGGATAACGGCAAGATCAACTATGCCTACCCTCTTATTTTTAACTCAACGGTCGAGTACTCATGCGATTTCGGCTTCCGGCTAGTTGGTCCGCAAAGACGTAGGTGCGGACCAGAGCATAAACTCACCGGAGATGTGCCCAGCTGTGTCGAGATTGATTGCGGCCAGATGGGTCCGCTTCACAATGGCTACATTAAGGGCTATAGCACTCGGATGGGTGACAGAAAAGAATTTGTATGTAAGGAGGGAATGAAGTTTGTCGGCGAACAGACAGAGACAGTCTGTTTAGAGACGGGTAAATGGTCTCATCCCCTTCCAAAGTGTTTAGCGCCTTGCTCAGTGCCATCCATAGAGCATGCTGCCGAAGTTTATGTGGTGCAACCCGAAGTATTCGAGAACAGAACTTCGACGGATGTGATGCTGCAACGGGCTGTCGTAGGCACGAAGGCCAGTCATGGGTCGGCATTGGAGGTGATCTGTCAAGCATTATATGAAGTCGAACATCGAATGGATGAGAACAATATTATGCAGGTGCCAATTTGTAATAACTCATCGTGGTCTTATGACGCAAAGTGTGAACCGTCCAGCTGTCATGAGAATCCTGTTAGTCCAAAGAATGGACGCGTCCGAGTTTCATCAACTGATCACGACGCCAAAGGTTACATTCATTGCTTAGATGGCTATCGACTCAAGGGTCCCGATATGATACAGTGCAAAAAAGGCACATGGACTGCTCATAACTCTACTTGTCACGAAATCTATTGTGGATTCCCAGGTTTGCTTGAGCATGGTAGAGTGCTATTGGTCGGTTTGACTGGTATGTATGATTACAAGCCCTACATAAAGAGAGTCTCAACTAACCGTCAAATAGCATACGAGTGCGATCCAGGTTACAGACTAAATGATGGTGCCCCAAGCGGTGCAACTTGTATGAATGGTCAATGGCGGCCGGAGGGACTACCATCATGCATTAAAGAGTAAGATTGAAGTTCACAAGATTGATACGTGATACCAGCTTTATTCAAATTTTAACGAACTTTCGAGTGAGCGGCATAGGCGCAGGCATCCAAGCTTATGCATGCACCATTGAGCATCTGATTTTCTACTATGGACTGTGCTAGGTGTGCAAACTCGTCCGGATGACCTAATCTCTTGGGACATTGCGCAACTGAACTTTCTATGTAATTGCATACTTTTTCATCACTGTTTCTCATAAGAGGTGTGTCGAAAAAGCCAACATTGATTGTATTACAGCGTATATTAAGGGTGCTAAACTCCCTGGCAACACATAAGGTCATTGAGTCAATTGAGCTAGTTGTTGCGGCGTAGAAAGACTGACCTATCGAGGGCCTCGTTGAGGATATACAGCTAGTATTGACAATACACTTAGTTACTCTTGATGTTTCATTGGGTTTTGTATCTATCATATAACGGGAAGCCAATCTGATCATATTGAAAGTTCCCACTGTGTTGAAATCTAGCAAATCATAAGTATGTCTAAGATCGTATAACTTTACTCCATCTTGATTGTCAACCAACAATCCGAATGACAAGGCCACACCAGCCACATTGATTAAATTATCTATAGGTCCGTGAGTCGACACAAACTCCTGTAAACTCGGCTCTAGCGCCTCGTCATAAGTTGAGTGAGTTCGTATTGACAATTTCTTTCTTTGTTCGTCACTGACATCGAGATCATTCGCAAAGTTGTCTGGAACTTGTCTGTCGATACCGAGTACAGGTCCGCACCCCTGTTTCAGAAACCACTGCAGTGTCGCTCTACCTAGGCCCGAGGTACATCCTGTAATGACATTGATGGAACCTCTGAGGGTGTTGATAAATCTAGACATTTCTTAGTGAGAGATAGATGAGGCTTGTCGAAGCTTTTATAGGTGGTGGGTGGAAATAATAACACGCCAATTTGGGTTAAATAGGCACACTTTCAGGTGAAGTTTGCCGAGCACGCCTGCATCACATATTTCATCGAAGTGTGAAAATAGGTTGAGTCAACTCTGGTCAAACTATCTGTGGAGATATGCAGTCTTTGGAGGAATCATTACACATAAGCCGTGATGATTAGAGCCAGGAATACTCGGATCATTCAATGTGTGGTGACGATGAGCCTCTTGGTGAGGATTTGCACGTGCGCGGCTGTGCGGTTTGTTGTGAATCGTAATCTCTCCAGAGTGAATCAGAGAAGACGAGAATGAAACTCTCAGCGGCTTTAGTTTATATTCGAACATAGTATCAACCATCCGCTTAAATTATGAGTACGACAACATCGGGACGCAGTCCTGTCACAGCCACAAGTAATGTGCCACAAAATTCCACGGCACCTCCTGCCACGCCCTCAGTCCCAGTCGACGAAAATCGGAAACCAAAACATCTATCGCAATGGACCAATGCAGATGTTATCAAGTGGCTTAAGAGACACTGTGAACAGTTTCATCAGCAATACTCCGATCTTTTTTTGTACCACGAGATAACCGGTAGATCCTTGTGTCGCATAAATGATAATATGTTGCTGCGAATGGGTATAAAGAACCAGGAGCATCGAGACGAATTGAGACGAATCATAATGAAACTTAAGCTAAAATCTGACATGGTCAAGTTGAAGGATCTCGAACGAGGCTGAACTGACCTCTGTAGGACGCCTAGAGGGAAGAGGATCGAATCATCTCCATAGCCCGTACCGCTCAAACTGAAATCCGTTCGCCAATCACAAGTTTCTACCCGGGTTCCTCTTTCTCAGTCAGATCGAGGTCGCGTGCTCTACTCACAGATCTGTGATCAAACTAACCGACAAACCTCTCCAAGTGGTAGGTACGTGGATATATCTGAAGCTGTGCGGATGCGGAAAAAGGGCCCATTTGCAACCTCGTATAAAGCATGGGGCAAGGTTGCGAACGGTTACGTAACGCGCGTACGTTCGCGCATTCCTTTTAGCCTTCCACCAAGTAAGAAAAACGCACTGCCATTTGAGCGCGGGCTCTGCTGATTGCGCGCGAACCTGGTTGTTCAGAGGACCACGCGATCAAGGATGCAGATGGATTGGAGGTAAGCAAAGTTCAGGAACAGTACCCCCTCAACGCGGATTGCAGGGCTCGATGAGAATTTTTTTTTCTAGCTCACTTTTGGGACGCATGGACGGTGGGACGCGCTCCCCACTACCCATACCGGTCTGGATTTCCGAGCGGCTGCTCAACGGCTGCGAAACATACGAATAGGACAATGGAAGCATCAGCTAGGTACTGAATCAGGAAAGATGACGATGTTTCTGCTGACTCGTAGCGCTCAGAACTTCCATGATTACAATTTATTAAATATATTAATTAAAAGATGTATGAGGCGCGAGTGACGTGAAACATCTACTGAGTACCGGTAGTCTCAACATCTAATTTCTCGTCGTCGAGATCGTCGACGTTGATCATCTTAGTCAGATCGCGAGGCTTGATCGAATCCATCAGCCGTGGCCTTTTTGGAGCTCCTTTAAGAACTTCATGGGGTGAGATATATTGCGGTTGCATTGTCGAGTTCAGGTCACTTACTGTGTGAGCTTGCGATGATGCAATCGAATTCAGTGTGGGCGCGGGTGATTCTACCATGATGGTGGTGGATGAACGTGATTGGTTGCGTTCATTGTCATGATTGTGAGTGTTGCAGTTGTGATCGAGATTGGTCGAGTATTGATGTTGACTCGGTGACATATGATGAGTGGGTTGTTGGAAAAGGTGGTGACGACTGATGTAGTGATGATTTGTTTGTGGCACTGGGTTCGGGCGCTTGTAGGGTGAATCGAATATCTCTCCGCGGCACTCGCGCCACTCGAATAGGGCTTTCTGAAGGCGTCTCACGTGCAGGGGCTTCTGGGTCATACCAATTAGAGTCATTATCTCTAGGAACTCTTCCTCGTCGGCATCACAGAGCTGTTGCACATCGTCGCCACCACAGCTGATGAACGTACTGAAATAGTTGAGTAAATTGGCTTTCTCAAGTAACCTGTAGAGCTCCAACTCTGATTTGTTGCGAGGAGTGGGTGTATTCAACATGTGATCTCTGTGTGTCATCAGGGATGAGGTATAGAAGGGGTTCCCGATACCGCGTCCGACTGGAATATATGGAGAGGTCTGAGGCGGTGGGGCTAGGAACATCTGGTGTGACTGTTGTGGCGGTGGAGGTGGGACGAACATATGTGACATTGGAATGACCATGGTGCTCGAGCTTGATATTTGACTAGTTGAAGTGTTACTAGGCTCCGATGCTGGGGGGAACAAGTTATTATTCTTCTTGCTGGCTGAGGAAGATTCTTCGACCATGGCAGCTAAAAGCAACTTGTCGACACCAGAGTAGCCTGTTCGGTTCAACGCAGCTTGCATGCTAGAGCTTGACATGTCGGTCGGCTTATCGTTCATTGCAGACTTGCAGCTCATAGTGTCGCTATGCTTGGATACAGCCGCGGCGGCTGCAGCGAGCGAGTTGAAACCGACGTGACCAGCTTGACTAGAGTGAGCCATTTGATTCTGAGATTGATTTTGCGAGAGGTTGCCCGTACTTTCTGATGACATGGCTGATAGCGTATTTTCGTTGACTTTCAAGACTCTAGGCAGAAGCTTGAAAGGCGGGTATGTGCAGATTTGAGGAGTTGCTGATCGAACAATCGGTCTGTACTGATCAACTCTGCAAGGCGGAGAGTGATCAATTAAAATTGAAGCGAAGATTGATTAGGGACTCGACTTTGAATCAGTTATGGTCTAGGTGAGATTCACGGCCATCGCGTATTTATACTGGATGTTCCGAAGTGTTTGACTGTGGAGCAGACGTTCGTCGAATCTGCGCAGGCGCATCGGTGGTTGGCGCCAGGTCGTGCGAGGCGGCGGTCGCGCAGAACGCTTGGGCAGACCGGGAGCTAGCGTGCGTGCGTGCGTGTGCGCGTGTCTGCCTGTGCGCGCGGCGGTTGCGGACAAAAAGCGATGTGGCGCTCTCAGCCAGGCGCCGCTTAAATCTTGGCACCATACTTGTCTGTCTGCGAGTCTCTGCGAGAGTGCAAGATTCGTCTGTCAAGCCGCGATAATAGTCGTCCAACACTTTGACTTACAAGTCGAGTTCCTACCTAGCGAACTCTTGGCGCAACGGAACCGAAAATTACACCAGAGACAGAGGTCGGCGCCGGTGCGGACCAGATAGGGTTCGAGGGACTCGCTCGTGGGTGTGGCCCGCGAACTGCATGTCAGCGCTCTTCTCGAGCTGGCTGGAATGACCTGATACCCGAGCAGCGTATGTCACACAAGCCGTCTGTTTACTCAGGCCGTCGTGACGACTCCACAGCCCTAGTTTGTTTGCCTACTTGGCGCCTAGCCATCTTCGTTATCCTCAAAGTTTTCACATGACCTGCTGCCTTCTTCACTGCCTGTCGGCGAATTAGAATTCGATTCGTGCGAACTGTCAATATCAGCCGCGTCGACTTCCATTGATCGAGCGACCCGGGACTGTTCCTCAACATAAGGGCCGTACATCCCTGCGACCAACTGTTGCATATCGTCCACTGATTTAACGACTCGCATGGGCATCAATGGCGACGGCCGACTTTCTAGGGGCAGGGTCTTGTTGTCAGCATCAAACTGTTGGACGAGTAAGCGATCTGTTGGCCACTTTTCAGGAGGGAATAAACACAGCTCTCGGGGTCGATCCAGAAATAAACGCATTGAGTGCTGCAATTCTATGGCACCACTGAACAGGTTGACCCGCGCAAAAACATAGAGGCCCAGTCGAGCTCGTGACATAGCAACCACCAGACGCCGATTGTCACGTAGATGTCCGACAGTCTTGGTTCGGACTAGCGATAGAAGTATGTAGTCATTCTGCTGGCCTTGGAACTTGTCCACTGTAGTGATCTTGTTCGGCATACCCATGTACGCGTCTCGTGTACACTCTTGGTCGATCAGGTCTCGTAGTAGTTGTTTTTGTCCGTTGTAAGTTGTCAAAATGGTTATCTTCTCGGCTGGATATCCCAATATGCGCATGTACTTATACACCGCGACCACATACTCAGCTTCACCCCGATTCTGGTAGTAGTAAGCCATGGGCGCTGACTCCCCCACTCCTTGGTAATCGTCTACGTTAATCAGTTGATATTCGTAGACAAAGCCGGCGTTCGCTCGCTTGTACTCTATTCGATCTGTGACGAAATCGAGCTCACGGAGTCTTTTGTAGCGCCATCTGTAGAGATCGCACAAACTGGGCCGGGCTCTGCCCTGAGCGTCAAGCTCTATATTAGGTACTCCAAGACGAACGAAACGTGCAAATAGAGACTGTTCCATATTACTGAATTTCTGAAAGGCTGAGTTTTGTATGATAGGTGGCAATTGGTTGTGATCACCTATCATTATCCATCTTGTCAATCTATTCACACCGTTCTCAGGATTTTGGAGCAAAAGAGGTATCGTCGTTTCTATCTCCAAGATCTGCGCTGTTTCCTCCATCAGTATATTGTCGTATTGGAAATTCATCTCTACCAACTCTTTTCGTCTTAACCCAGCATGAGTGCAAGTCATAGCAATAATTTTGGCCTCTCGAATCAGCAGGTATTTGCTTCGATCAGACGCATTGTTGAATATTTCAAAGGGTCTGAATTCCGACAACTGCTTGAACAGTTGCAAAATGTATCGATAACAACTCCGGGCAACTTCCACATCTTCCTCGAGACATTCCTGCTTAAACAAAGGTTGCGGCGCATCGGCGAAGAAATCCTTGAATGGGAATTTCTCCGCTATCTCTGCTAATTTCACATCACTATGACTAATTGAATCCTCATATGCTCTCCACGTAGGCTTAATATGGTACATAAAGAAGTACTCGGCCGATTGACAGTTCAGACCTTCCCCCATGGTTAAGCCCAGACTGCGCGCTAGCTTGTTCGCAATCACCAGTAACTCTAGTTTCCTTTTCAAGACGTGCTTAATTCGACCTTGACGGCTGAAATCTTTCGTCGAATCTAGGTCCTCCTCGCCATGACCCATCCTCAGTAGATGGTGCTCTTCGACATCAAGTTCAATCATCTTCCCAAATATCTGATTCAAAGCTTGATTGGAGTGCGTGACAATGAGTGTCCTCTGGTTGGGATTTGAATGATAAAGAGTTGATAGGATCTGAACAGCTACATCGGTTTTACCGGTTCCAGGGGGACCAACGACAAGCGTAAGTCCCTTTTGAAGTCCGCTTGATATAGCTTCAACTTGAGCGGGAGTGAATTTCATCGCGTTGAAGCTGGGGGCCACTCTTGGATACGGACCGCGAGATGGGATCTTGTATGGTATCACAGAGATCTCTTTATTCGCGTCATCTATCTTAACTTTGAAAGGTGGTATCAACTCGTCGACCTGATAACCATCTGTGAGTATAATATGATTAGGTTTGATTGCACGGAACGACTCCTTGAGATGACTGATGTTCACGAAAGTATCGAAATAGTCTAGGATGAGAGGTTCCCTCTTATCTCGAAGGCTGTCAGGGTGAGCTTCTCTTGGGTCGCCGAACCCGATCAACAGATTTCGTAACCAATCAGGCACGACAAATCTTGTGTTGATTATGCTGCGGATAGTCTCTAAGACACCTTTGAAATTGTTCTTTTCTGGCTTTCTTCTGACTAAGAGATGAAATTTGTCATAGACAATCAATTTACGTTCAGTCAAAGCCTCTTGGTCGATTTGATACTGATTGCAATCGAGCAAGACCATGAATGTTCTGAGGTTGTCGCTGAACCTCGGCAAATCCTGGTTCTCATCTATCACTCTCCCGTCACCATCTAAGAGTCCCTCAATTTCACAACCTCTAACAAATTTGATCTGGTTCTTGTTGGGAAAAGTTTCTTCAGGCCAAAACTGATCGTCCTTCTCGTTCGGTCTCCTGAATGAGATTAGGAAGCAAGTGTCATGCTTCCGGAGCTGTTCCCACTCGCGTTTCCACTCAGGTCTAACATAGTCCATATTTAGAGTAACTTTAGCTCTCACGCGAGCAGGACACTTTTCTCCAAGTCTCGGGCTTTCGACATCAATAATCGAGAATTTCTTGATAATAAGTGCCATACGTTGTTTCGGTCCTGTTGCAAAATTCCCCTCTAGTGTCCACCGGCACTTAGATCTCCTCACGGCATCCTCGATATCTTGCCTTATCTCGTATGTTGATTCGTTCTTGAACAGCATGAAATTACGCAACAAATAATCGCTCATGGTCAAGAACTGTAAATTTAGTTTAGGCAGTGCAAGAGGATACTCATAGTTATAGTATTGATCTGGGACAAGGTTTGTATCCCAAATGACGCACTCATTTGGGAAAAGTGGTATTGAGTTGATTTTACGTAACTGTGAATCGTACCGTCTGTAGTGGTTCATCAAGATCGACGCTAGAAGAGGTGCGTTCTCTCTGTCATCCTCACTCATATTCTCCTTATCTACTAGTCCAAGGGATGTCAAGAAATCGAAGAGTTCTTCCTTACTGTCAAAACTCGTAATTATCTTGTAGAGCGCGGATGGGTTGTCAATCGCTTTGACAGGCTTGACTGCATACTTCTTTAGATGATCATACTTGTCCCATAGAACTTTTTGAAGATGCATGATCTTCTGTTCGTGGCTCCGTAATGCTTCAACATCAGTCAATGGATCACCGGACATGAGATCTATATCGTACCTAGAGTACAAGAGAAGTAGTTCAACCAATTGGTTGAAAAGTTGTCCGTCGGCACTTTTGTGTCGCGCTAGATCCGAGAGCTGACATCTCACTATAAAATGTGAATCTTCAAGCAAGGCATGAAAGAACCTTCTGAGTGGGAGTTGGGATTCTAAGTCTATCACAAATTCGAGGAAGCGCTGGCAATAACGAACGACATCCTTGTTCAACGTGGGCATGTTTTTGACTTCGGTGGTATCACTCACTTCCATCTGTTCTTCCCTAAGAGGTAAGATGGCATCCTTTAAAATGTTGAGAAATTGTTTGAGGTAGTTGAAGACAAATTTTCGCTCGAACATACGTTCTTTGAGAACTTCTTCCTCCAGGCGTTTGTCCTGCTGTTCTAACTTCGTCCATGCGATTTGGATTCGACTTGACAACCTCGCGAGCTCTGTCGCTCTCTTCTTGGCCGATAGGTTGATCCATATAGATAGGGGTAGGTACTTTTTTATTTGATCTTGAACAAAATCAATTTCGATATTGTTGAACGAGTAGTTGAAGAATGTTAACAACTGATAGCGTTCATGAAAGTTGAGATCGAATGAATCTTGAGGGTCTGAAAGTGCTAGTCTAATTACTGCTTTAAAGAATGGGGCAAAGGCTTCCTTGTGAGGTCTCATGTATAACCAGGCATCTATTTTATCACAGAATAATCTGTTTGTCTTTGTTATAATTTTGAGTGCATTGTGTTTCAACTGATCTTTGAATTTCTTGTCACTTGTCGCCGTGATTTCTTCATGAGACTTGTTTGAGAACCAGTGGAGGTTAGCCGCCTGCGGCCACTCTAGCTGTCCGACAGGCTCCTTCATATTGAGTTGATGTTCACTACTTGTCAGTGATATTGATCTGAACACGTGTGACGATGGATTCAGAATTATCACTGATTGTTTATGTGGTCACGAGAACGAGGAACACTGTATGATCATTCTGGGTCTAGTGGTAGCACGAGGTACACTGTAGGTGCGGCCGTGGTCAAACTCGCACGCGGCGCTTGTTTGAGACTGAATGCTTGCTGGAAGCGAGCAGTTAGCCGGTAAAGTAACAACAGCAGGAGACTGTCTCTCGCCTAAGCGCTCTTGACAAGCTTCAAAGTTGTCAGACAAAAATTTATTGATCACTCGAAACAAAACATAACAAATGAATGATTGGAAACAAGACGTGGCTGTTGTTGTTGTCGTCGATCAGATTTCAAACAAATGCTCCACGTGACGGCCTACTACTCGCACTTGTCTCCAAAGATGCTCGCGAAAGTCCTTTTAAGATTGTTCATTGTATCCTCAGCTGTGGTTGTCTCGTCAGTGCTGTTTGAGTTGGCGCTTGTTGTCGAGACGGTGTCACCGTATGCACTGGCCACAATCGCACCAGTTCGATCCGAGCTCGGGCGAACCGGCGCGATAGTTGTCGACTCGCGAGATCCGCCACTCGATCGTCCCGATAAGAGGTCCACTTGTTGACGTTGATGATGCTGTGGTTCGGTTGAATCGAGATCGCTGCCTGAGGGAAGACTCCGCTCAACTTTGAGCTCGGGATCGAACGGCTCGAACGCCGACAGAGCGCTGTTTTGACGTACAACCCGAGTCTGCTTTTGGGTGGACGCAGATGCTGGGGAGAAGGTGGTGCTGTTAATTGTTGTGCAGCTGCCACCGCTAGTCGTGGTGATGTTAGTGATAGGACCCAGTATCTCACGGCCAGTCGGGGAGTCGTAACGGCGTGGCGACGAGAGTGGCGAAGTGGAGGCGGGACAGTTGGCCAGCGAGCTCTGGCGACTCATCAGTGCCGGCGGTGCGGGTGGCGGAGGCTTGGGTGGCGGTGCGCGGCTCGGGCGGATGCCAGACCTGATACCATCAAGCGAGCCGGTCGAGGTTACGTCCACCGATTGCGACTTGAAACCGGCGTGACGTCCGCTGGTAGCGCTCGCACTCCCAATCGCTGGGCCGCTCAGGGGCAGTTGTTTGCTGAGCACCGCCGTGCCGCTAGCGCCGGTGGACGACGAGGGATTGCCAAAGTGACGATCAAACACAACGTCTGACTTGGCTGACAGGGGCGGCGTGCTGCTGATCAGGTCGCCTGTTCGCGAGTCCAGTCGCTTCAGGAAGCTGAGCGACTGTTTGTGGAACGAGCTGAACGCCGTAGAGGTCTGATCGAATATGGACTGACCCAGAGACATTTGGCGCTGATGCAAACCGCTTGAGGAGGAGCCGGCCGCGCTGCCCGTGGTTCCCATCGATAGGCTACCTTCCACATCGACATCCGTATCGTCTACGGCGTCGTTCTCGTTATCTCGCTCGCCACTTTGCGGGAAGCTGTCGGCTCGATCAGAGCTACGGCGAGCTAGCTGATGTTTGATTGACCTGCTTGCGCCGTTGCTCGGCCCGTTGTGAGAGTCCACGGTCGAGCTGCCGCTCCCACTCTGATTGATTTGAATGGAGCGACTCCGCGAGTTCAAGTGGCCCCCGCTAGTGGCGCCTTTGCTGGCAACGCCACCGACGCCTCCGTTACCTATCAATGACTCACTCGAGAAGCGCGCGTCAGTGAAGGAGATATTCTTCTTATCAGCCGACTGGTTGCAAATCAATTGGTGCTGCTGCTGCTGCTGCTGTAGCGATTGTTTGGTGGTATCATCTTCGCCTTTGGCATGCATCTGATATTGGCCTGCAGCCGAGGTTTCGCGACTCACTGGGTTGTGTTTGGGCAAGACGGTGTTCATTTTGCTGATTATCAACTCGACGAGACTACGCTTGTCCTCGTCCTGATTCTCCTGATTGCCAACGAAGTCCATGGAACAGTTGCGCAGACCCACAATGTACTCGCGGTCATTGGCGGCGACAACAATCTTGATGCAAAAAGCGTCGAGCTTGTGATCAAACTCGCGCGAGATGGCTTCCACCCATTCACGATAGCGCCCATTAACCTCGGACATCTTCTCGAAGGCGTTATTTGGATTGTGGGTCGGATTGGAAGTTCGGCGGCCACCGCCAACGCTGGCACCTACGCTAGCGCCCACGCTCGAGGCGCTCGATGCCACTTGTTGCAGTCCACTGCTAGTGCTGGAGATGATGCTCGACAAAACACCACTACTAAGCGAGGTTTGCCTGGCGGCCGCCAGGCGGACTGGACTTGATGTCCCGTGAGATTGTTGCATCGACAACGACTGTCGCTTGAGACTGCTGTCGGACTGTATCTGCTGTTGCATCTGGTGCTGTTGTTGTTGCTGTTGTTCGAGGGAGTTGTTCGAGGTGTGCGCGCCCACAGAACTCTTGCGAGGGTCTACAGTGCGCCGGAACAGCTTGAGGCTGGTGCCGAGCCGCTGAACGATGAGATCACACTTGACATCGAGAGACTGTTCGATTGTGCAGCTCTGCTCACTGGTGGCCATGATGGTGGCAAAGTCTTTCAGCATTTGGAGGTTTTCGATGCGCAACTTACCCTTGCCCAAGTGGCCGGTGCGCACGAGACAGGGCAGGGAGATAGTGCTACCATTGGTGTTGATATAATTAGTGAGGTCTTGATGAGTCTGGCAGAAAATTTGCGGAATCAGCGGGAAATTTTCCCGTCCCAATTGATTTTGGACGCGCAATAGGCGCGCAAATATCAACTGTCTATCCTGGAAGACTTGCCACAGCTCGTAGGGCTCAAACATGGGCATCTGACAGTAGTGTAGCGCCTTGACGACGTTGCGGAAGTGCTCGGCACGCTCCTTGCTCGCGCGCTGTCGCATCACCACGTACTCAGGCCGAACAATTTTCGCGCCAGTGGGAAGGCCGGGCGATGTCTGGCTGCTCATAGGACTCGAGTTGCCGAGCCCACTGGTCCCGCCGCCACCGCCGCCGCCCGTGAACATGGTGGCCGCCGTGGCGGTGGCGCCACTGAGCGACGAACTCAGGCGACTGGCGGCGCTGGTCGAGTTTGTGGTGGTCAGCGAAGCTGAGCCGCCGCTCACAAACACGCTGGCTGTCGAACTGGATTGATTGGCTAGTACACTTATGTCTAGAGAGTCTGCTTGCTCGATAAGGTCGGCGCCCGCGTCCACCGAGGCGCCGGGAGTGGAGCTCGTTACCGAGGAAAAGAATGAGGTGAAAGCCAATGAGGAGGACGTGCTTGTGGGGCCCAAACCGGAGACCAGTCGCCGGTATTGCGTGAACTGGGAGGGCCAGTCGATGGCGCCTGGTGCATCGAGTATCAGCACAACTCTTTGACGGCTGATCACCGGCATCAAGGGCCCATTAGAGCTGGATGAGTTTGTGCCCACGAACTGGTTTGTGGCCGAGCTGAGTTTCGACGCCAAGTAGCTGGCCGCAGATTGCTGTTGCTGATGATGAGGTGAACTCAAGGCTGCTGATGCGGGACTTCCGGTCGAGCTCAAGCTTGCGGTAGAGCTGAGATTGGTCGAAAAGGAGTCGACAGCGTTTCGCACACTGCCAACAGCGCCGCTCACGCGCTCGGTCACAGAGCTTGATGTCACGGAAGTGGCCCGAGACAAGAAGGAGCCGAGACCACCACCAGGCGAGGGATGAGCTCGGCCTGTGGTGGCGCCACGCTGGATGTGAGGGTGTCTCGTGGGCGTGCCAGTCGAGCTCGATGTCGTGGTGGGCGCGGCGGTCGGGCCTGAGGTCATACCGGAAACACTGTCGCGGGGCGTGTCGGAGTCTTCGAGCTTATGCAAGAAGGTCACACTATTCGATCGATTGGCGGGCGCACCGGTCGCAATCCCCGACGAGGAGGAGGACAACTTCCGACTGACGAATATACGTTCGGCTGTCGAGCTGATCGACGTGAGATCAAGGGGCGGCGGTAGCGGGGGCGGCGGCGGTATTTGCGACAGCTCGGCCGCATCAGTGAATGGATCCGGAAAGCTGGTCGAGTAGCGACTCGTCGCGCCGGCCGTTGTCGTCGGCTCGCGTCGAGACGGGCTCGCAAATCCCGAATGCTGCTCGTCGCGACTCGCGTCCATCCGTCGCTTATTACTTCCGGTGCTGGTGATAGATTGAATCGACGAGGAAGAAACCTGGCGCGGCAAGGGATTGATCGAGAGAGGGTCTCTATCGTCATTCAATGAGACTCTCGACTCAGTAGCGAATGGATTATAGCGCTCCATGGTGAACGCCTCTTAGTACGAGGTGTCCGTCGGGCTCGGTCGTGTACAAACTGCAGAGCGCTCCACGAGATTCTGGATTCTCTCTGGAAATTACTTGAGCTGGTTCTCGAGTCTGTCATTGGAGTGTATGATCGAGTCCAATGACAGAAACCATGGGCCTGATAAGAGACATCGTTGATAAACCTCGAGCGTCATAGTGTTGGCACAAAGAATTCTTGGTCGTGATGCTGTTGCTGAGGCTGAAGTGCGTCTTTAGGGGTTGCTAGGAACCCATGAAGTGCAGAAAAACAATGACTCTCGCAGTTAAGCTCTGAGCGGTTGTGTTGCAGGTTAATACAATAATAAAAATGCCTCAAAAACTCAACTTCTCAAAATTGTTGTCATGTATAAAGCTGAGCAATAACTATAGAGCCTGTGGGGGCGAATTATTCGTCGGCTGACTCAATTTGGATAACTCTTGTGTGCCATTGGTCACACCCATAGACAACGTTCCAAAACTTGTGTTCCCATCTAAAGGTTTTCCTCTTCCAATCTTGCCATTGTTAACAGTAGCGACCAACAATAGGCTGTGAATGGGAGCTGGATGCACCCCAGGAGTTACCAACACAATTGGGCTTTGACTGTTGTGTCGCCTCGTTGGCCCTCTGGCCTTTCGAAATGCTTATGCCCTATGTGCTAGTATGTGCTGACTTTTGCTACCTCGCTGACGTCCAAAACTAATGCATACACAACGAGCTACAGTGGATACATAAAAATAAGTTGGCTTCGGTTAGTCTAGGCTCATACGTTGATATGGCGTTGATTCCAATCACATGCTTGAACTCGGAAGCTCAGCGGGCGAGGGCGAGTCTATTACGCTCGATGCCGAATCAAAACAGTGGCTCTGACCACATGTACTCGGTCATCGCGCACTAGCTTCACCTCTCCTCTGCCAATAACACACTCTAGTCTTGTATACACACCTACACACATACATACATATACACATATAAACTCTGATTGAACTTGCGCCGTGCCGCAAGTTTATTTGTCGCCTAGATCTATGGCGGGTAAACTTATTAAAGGGCACCCTCGCACAACGATATACACCTCAGATCATTGATGACACTGCATTGATTGAGTCCTTATTGTCGTTGTTGTTGTTATTGCTGCTGTCGCTGGTGCTAGCTGCTCGGCGAGAAAGAAATAGTGGAAGCTGTTTGGTATTAGGGGGGACTGGTGCAATTGCCCAGGCGGCCTATGTGCCACATATCGCAGACTGGGTCCGCGCGCTTGCGAGCCACCTCCGTAAGCAAATGGAGCCCTTTGTGGACTGGCACTCCAGTGCATACACACACACACACAAGCGCCCGAGAGCTCGACGATGTGCGTCCGGTGGGTGCCCCCGGACGGGACCACTGAGGTCGCACTGACTTGGGCACCTAGGGGCGCTCCGCACATTTCTAGCGAACGCACGCCGGCGTCGGCGCAATCAAGCTACACGCACGCTCGCTTATTGCCGGTTCAATTCGTTGGCGCAGGGCGAGACTGCCTGTGCGCAGTTCGCCGAGTAGCCTTCAAAATCCAGAGAGCAGACCCAAGAGAGCGGCCGTTAGCTCGAGAGTGCACGAGCCCACGAATGAGCGCCGGACAGGAGCGGGGCGCTAAAAAGTGTCCACAACCAGTGCAGCGACTACGAGCGTGTTCTTAGCCAATGGAGGGGAAGCACTATTCTACCAACGCAGAGGCTATCAGAACCTGACGAGCCATCAGGATAGCGAACACGCAGTCTAGCTCGCTGCCTGGCTCGCCGGCAAGTCAATTGAAATCTGTCTGTTGTGCTTCCTGACCCAAAAGCCGAAGAGCCCAGCATCTAGGGCACTGCCTGGTGGCTCCTCTTTGTGGAGACCGGATCTAAGGCCGCGCCCTTTACAAATTCGCTAGGCGCGTCCGTGTGCAATCGGCGCTAGGCGCCATCGAGTTCGGATGTGGACGAAGCATCGCCATGTCATCGCTCAGGCGCGTCCACGCGGCTCGTTAGTTCATTGCTAGTGAGTCTGGGATGCGTCAGTCTGATAAGGGTCCACAGAGAGTTGTTGCGAGTGGCCCCGGCTGGACGATGAGACCTTTTGCACTGGGTTTGTGATATTCGCTATTCACGCGACGCGATGTGTGGTGTCTGAGGAGAGATGTGGCTCTGACGGCCGGCCAAGAAAATTCTATCGGAGAAAACAGCGACCCGTGAGAACTGTCTCACGCGCTTGCGCGACTTCATAAAGAGGAAAAGAGAGAAAGGGAGAGGAGGAGAGTAAGAGTGAGAGAGAGAGAGAGAGAGAGAGGACTCGCAGTCGGGTGGATACAGGTCGCTGGACTGAAGTCGCCCGGGGCGCTGAGGGCGGTCGACGCCGAGGGCATCGGCAGTCAGTTGGCGGGATGCGCCTTTGTCAGTGCGTCCGGTGACGTCAACGGGCTTCACAGAGCGAGCAGGCTGCTCGGCCGGCATGGGATTGATGATGATCGGAACGCGGCAAGATTCGACCCTTGGTCGTCAACATAACGTCGCCGTGGCAAAACCATCCCAGTTTATGCGGAAAAGCCTAGTTTTGCGCTAGAAGCCTGGACGAGCGAGTCCGATGCACAAAGGAGCGCTTGAGGCGGCGGATGACTTTGGCTGCGCACCAGGACCTAGAGCGAAGGGCCGCATAGGTCGGGACGACTTTGAACGAATGGGATGCGTCAAGATTGTTCTCGCCTCGACGGGTCAGGGTGAGTTCGGACGCGCCTGCAAAAATCGCTACGGTTGGCGTTCGCGTGTTCGGGAAAACGATCCACCGGTTGGCTAGGCCGGTCAGATAGAGTAAACACATGCACACATCGCGCCTGGCCGGATGTGGACGACGTGCTGCCATGGCTGCTCTGCTCGGCGAAAGGGATTCGTTTAGCGGCTCTCTATCGCCTTCGAGCCAACCCAAGAGGCGTGCACGAGTTATTTTGTTGATTCAGTGGATGATTGAGCTAAATAGGATCTCGTCGCGCGTGCTGACCAGTGGTCACGATGCAGTCCAGTCAGAGTGCGCATCTGTTTGCAATCGCGAACTTACTTCGTCTTATGGTGGGCGTGTTGGAACGAAACTTATGAGTGTTCGAGGCCGTGTCCCTTACCGACGTGGGTAGGCCAAGTGCCGACTTTGAGCGACCTTCGATTGGCCGAGGCATTGCTCGGCCTGCAATTTGTGTGCATCTCATGGACAAGCGGCGCTCATGATATTCAGATGCTAACACTGACACACATGGACCCTCAGACATATACACCAGCCGGTCTATGTGCAGTTGTGCCGCCCTGCGACGTCGACGCTTAATGAGCATCCTGAACGCCATACATTGCCCGATCAGGCAGCGTGCGCATTTCCGGCGTGCGCAGAGTGATAGCTAAACCTTTCCGGCGCGCCATCTGCCATTTCTCAGAAGTGGGCTGCCTCACTGATTATAGAGCTTGGTGCGTGCCTCACGGCCGAGATGAGAAGGCGTAGTCGTCGACAAAGGCAGCGAGACCACCATGGCGACGAGACCAACATCACCGCGCGCACAAGTGAACCCTACGGCTCACCTTGTGATGAAAGCACCTGCCCTAGGAATACCTACCATCTCATTAGCGACCGTGAGCGTGAGCGCGGGATAGCTCGCTTTTTTCTTGACGGAAAGATGGGTTACTGAGTGCCAGGCGGCTGACACAAGCTGACACGGGCACGAAGCAGACGTCAAGCAAACGTAGAATAGATAACCATTTGAGTTTGGCAGGTAGCTGCCAATCCGGCTGCTCAAGCTCCGTCGATCTGGCGGGTGTGCGTAACGCTGAATCATTCGCCAATTTGCGGGCGTGCCAAATCACGTGCGACATGGGACTAACACTTCCAGCAATTAGGAGACCGCTCAACATTCATCGACTTCTGATTGGAGGAAGAGTTTATTCGACCTCAAGTGTGCTCTTAAAGGTAGCTGACTCACACGAACCGTTTATATGCTGAAACTAAACTGGGCATTTCATTTGAGCTGACCGCAGATGATCAACTTAGAGCTGTCTAGCTTCAAACCGCATGCAAACAAATACCTACCAGGTCGGTGGACGTCCTCCACAATCCTGGTGTCGCATCAATTCGCTAACTGTTCGCGACTATTCAACGGACCCTTTACTTGTGTACATGCCTTCTGTCAAGTATGTTTGTTCACTTTTTCGAATATGCTTTCACGCGTCTGCGACGCCTCGACCACTAGCCAAGGGAGAACGAGCTCTGTATGCATGGCCACGGCTTCCCGTTGAAGCGCAGACACTCAACACTCTGAACAATTGCAGCTGTCCGGCAAATCTCATTAGTCCGAGCAGTAGGCGCAAACGTTAGCTTGAGTCGTGTATGTCTGAAACTTCTCGCTCACTAACAGGGCTTGTTATATCATAGGCTATCGCTAATAACAAGGCACAATCAGTCGGTACCCATCGTAAAGATCAGGTCTTAGGATGGCCGAGCAAACGAGGGTACATGGGGCAGCTAAAAGAGATCCTGAATGCAATTGGGCTAATCTTTGCCCAGCTGCCTATCTTTAGCTACAGTAAATTGGAGCTCGAGAAAACAAACAGGCGGCTAGGACAAAGAGGAAGTTGGACCATTGCCTGTAAGCTGATTCCATGGAGCTGAAGTGGCGGCGGGGTTTATCAGCACTTTCGAGTTTGGAGCTCACCCAGAGAAGAGTCTGGTATGACATAGGACACTGCGACCACCGACATGACAGGGTTGGCGCCGCCTCGGCCGGCCATGATCGATGTGTCATATTCACCTTGAATGATTGATCAATCAATTTATCGCACAGATTCCGATAGGCCAGCGCAAATGCGTAGACGCTGGCGATAACACTCGCTCGGATGGGATTGGTTTTTTCTCTAGACAGGCGGTCTTGCCGGCGGTCTCGGTTCATAAGCGTGCAACCAACTCAAGGCCAAATCAAGCCGGTCTCGCCAGAGATAGCGAGGGGGGCTATTTATAAAGATAACATTAGCGCTCGTGTGTGGATTTGTAGATGGGAGCCCCGGCAATATGGCGAATGAATAGCGCCTATCAGATATTTGAAACGGCGGTTCTTCCATTCCAGAGGGCCCGAATGTCTGCCGATAATTTGTTTCCCTTAAGCTCGCGAGTACATGAGCCTGTATAAGAGTGCCCAAATCATCGCGCCAAAATCTATGACCAACTCAGAGGCACACCCACTCAAGCGAACAGTACACAACACCAAAGAATCCATAACGAGTAGGCTATGGCGCCCGGAGGTTTGTGTCGCCGCTAGATGGTGACGGCGGCGGCTCATTGCGTTCCAGGATGGGCGCCTTTGTAAGAATTGTGGCACTAGTGATGATAAATTGTGCCGCGCAAACAAGTCCGCAGGCCCACACTACAAATTGTTCTTATAAGTCGGCTTAAGTGAGAGTTCAAGCGAAAAGTGGGCCAGTCGGATAGCGCAGGGGCTAGTCGCTAAAACTTATCCCTATGCGCTCCAGGACATACGCTATTCTACGAAGGAATAAGTCCTCGCTCGACTTGACAATATACTTGAGGACTCAGGGAATCATGACTATGTGCTCGGCCCGTGGACCCGGGTGCTAAGGTGGCCGATCTAGCAGAATCTAGTGAGAACACAATTTTGCTGGCGGAAATTTGTACGCTACTCTCTATTCGAGACATGTTAAAACAGATCTACCTTGACCTCGCCCCCGCTCATAATGTTGATTGGTGTAATGGATGTGCGAGTTAGCAATCTACTACCCAGAATTTGATTAGATTATGCAGGATAGATTCTGACTAGGAGGAATTCGTTTTAAGTGGAATCTAGGAGTGGTCAAATCTAGGGAACGGAAACGAGTCAATACTTTGCGAAGCTAGCTTTTGCGTTTAATCTATCTTGATAGTCGAGTAAATTTTCCTAACAAAAGCACTTGTTCCAACATATCCAACCGCGCCACACATTATACCCAGAGCAAGACTAAATAAGGCCATATGTCCAAAGTAGAAGGTAGTTTGAAACAAGCCGTACATTTTCGTCTTGAAGAAAAAGTAATAGAACGAGTATAGGTAGACATAGAATGCTGTTGAAGCTCCAGTGAGGAATGATGTCCAGCGCCTTTGGATACATTGAATGAAGAAAGTTGATACAGAGATGAAAAGGTAGTGTTTGTGGAGGGAGGGAATTCGTCAGCAAAACAATCTTTAGGTGATCAGAGAGTGGCGTAAAATGAACATCATATTGTATCAAACACGATAGACTTCCGGTATGGTGCCTAGGTGTGTCGGGTCCATTGTGGGACCTCATCATCTAGGATCCGCCGCATCATCTGTGATCGTGATCTAACTTCGTAGAATTTTCTAGTGTGGCGATGAGAAATCTTACGTCGGCCAAGGGATGCCGCCGCATACATATTGTTCAAAATACTACTTACCACCTGTAATCTTCTGCATTCAAAAGGATGTATGTGCAAACAATAGTGACGCATACAGTAACTGCAATTGCAATGAAGAAAACGAGCAACATGAACCCATAGACATAGTAGATCTTGAAGGTCCAGAATGAGGTGAATATGAAATACATTTCAATGGAAATTGAGCCAAAAGGCAAGATCCCTCCCAGGAGAATGATTACACTTGGTTCCATGTACCACTTTTTCTCAGGTATCGGTCTCGGAACAGGACTCGTACGGCATGGATTATTGGGCTGCCCACGGACATTACGACCGACAATGGTTCCGACGATCGTTAGAGGCAGTATCATGAATAGACAAATAGAGGCCACTGAAAGCATAGTGCCGAATGGTATTGCACGAGAGGCGTGATAGTAAATGGCGATGAAGTTGATGAGGAATACCGTCCCGCAGACTAATGACGGTAGTAGAGCGGCTGATACTAGACTCTGCTTAATCCAATTTCTACCTCGAAGTCTTGAATATAAACTTCCGCCAAAGAATCCATTAATTGGAGACAATAACGCATAGGCAAATATCCCTGTGCTCAGTATCGATCCACGTTCCGTATAAAGCTCGCCTGCAATTGCTGCTATGATGACAACGAATGAAACACCAGCCACATGGTAACCAGTTCCAACTAAGGCAGAGAATAGAAGTGGATAAGATGGTGGCCTAAAAACATCAGTATGGATCTGCTTCCAACCATACTCGTCTCCTAGATCGCGGTCCAAGTCATCAAAGTCATCTCTTGAGTAACGAGCATAATCGCGTCTGAGAGTTCTCATCAAGATCATGCTGACCAGACCAATCAAGAATAATACCATCATGAAGGAATTAAATATCGAGAACCAGTGTATCCTTGGCTTGAACACGGCTGGATCAAGGTACTTATCAAAACGTTCCGAGAATTCTACCTTTGATGGTATCCATTTCACAGTATATGTGAAGTTGAGTTGCTGGTTAGGTTGGATCTCGATATAGTTGACACTCGATGTAACGTTTACGTCCACTATCCTGTCTTTGTTGTATCCTATTCTAAAGTCTCTATGTGTAAATAGATAGTAGGATTCTCGTCCACTCTGTTCGTTGCGCTTATACTCGCCTATGAGACCTTCAATTGGTAGATCATCAAGATACATCTGATATGAATATAGGTTTTTGATGGCATACTTGAAGGCGTTTGCATCGCCTAACGTTAGATGAACTGAGCAATATTCATCCGGCTCTGGAATATCCCTTTTAAATTGCATTTCCAGGCCGCTGAACTCTAGTTCGACGCCTTGTATAGCCTCGGCTATGGTTTCGTGATAGTGCGAGATCTCTTTCTTGGGACCACGGCAGAAAGGCAGTGAGAAGTAGTTATATGTTTCTTGATGATTGACATACGGACCGACGGTATTCATCCACAAGACAACCTCTTCACCATCTTCATAGCGATGAGTATGTTCATCACATTCGATCACACCTATTAAAGTATGGAAAATATTACCAAATAAGACCAGGATAACAATTGGAAAGAATCTCATGATTAATTTAGAGTGTTGCATCTGTTTTCCAGTCAGACTGTGACTGGAAAGTCGTTGCACGACATGCAACGATGAAAATGTCTGTGACTGGCTTATTGTCATCTTGAGAGTTTGTCACATGTAGGAACAGTTTGGAGCCCTTGTATGATCATTGGATGGATGTTCTTATCATGGTTAAATTAATGATTGTCATGCCAGATCTTAAGTTCAAACACGTGTAGAGGGTTCGACGTCTTCAGCATGGATGCGACCCATGATCCATGTGACTGTAACGTTATGCTTGATATACTGAGTTTGTTATAATGGGGGATGACAGTTTGTGGATTGGATGCTTTCAAGGGCCTTATCACCAGGGCAAGCTAGAAATTTTGACTGACTCTGGACAGCGTGTGTGCGCGCGATATTTATACAAGCGTCAAGTCGAAGATGGGTTCATCGTTGAAAAGCCCTTAGAGTTGTTGTGGGACACGATCGCCTCAGTAGTGTCAAAAGTATTTACCTGGTGGACTATTCATTGATCTTATCGTAAGAGAGCCTTTGGGTAACTCAGATCGTAGTTCCTGAGATGCATACTGCCGTCAAAAGTTGTCAGGCCTTGCGACCGTCACCGGCGACTCGGTTCCGTAGATCGGTCGGTGCCCTCTGCTAAGCGGTCGAGGGTGGTCAGTCTTTTCTTCTGCGAGTGCGTGTTTCAGTTCGAGCTTGAGAAAACAGCAGCGGAACCAGAAACAACATCCAGGAATTTCAGCCGTGTGAGCGGCTGGTGAAATCTCATTTGCAGTGTTACAAACTACACAATTACATAATATATCCTATAGAAACTTTGAACTGATATACTTAATCTAAAAATCACATACGGCTACATGATTTCATAGCTGGTGACGCACGAGTAAGCTTCACATATTGCAAGCAGAAAAAATATTTATAGCAACGGCGTTATCCTATCTGTAGTTCGCTTCCCATTAAGATGATAGTTAGTCGAAGCTTATTGAAGAATCATTAATGTCTAAACAGCACTCAGATAAATTCCCCCGTCTCAAGCACAAAACGGCATCGAGTCGGGAGACGGGGTTTTCTACTCTTAATCATCTATGCGTCGTTATATTCCATATAATTTGATTTTACTTACCAAACCTCAATAACTCGATGATTGTCTTCAGCTCAATCGGGAGAAAAGTCAAAGCTGCCAAGGAGAAGACTGTCATATATGTCTTTGAATAGATCGATATTCTACCAGTATTGATGGGAACGCTTCCGTCTGGTTCAACCTATTCTAGACATCTCTATGAGGCCATAATATGGACATAAACCATCTGATCTCGCTCCTCGTGGAGGATGTCAAGCAGGTCATCGAATGGATTGACACTCATGGTGAGGGATTTCTCAACAAACATGTAGGTGTCGGTCGCAATCTCCAAAAAACTAGGGCGCTGCAGAACTCCTACGAACATTTCGACAAAGTGGCCCAGAATACTTATACAAACGCAGGTAAATTGCTTGGTGCAGCTCATGAACTCGCCCAAGCTGGAACTTGTGACTCTCACGAGATGTGTCGGTTGGCCGACGAGCTCAGTCTGAGGATACAGCAGTTTGCTCAGAAAGTTGACGAGCGCAAAGGCTTATTAACCCAGGTGGTCAATTTTTATAAGGACGAGCTCCATGTCAGTCAGAAACTTGAACAATTCAAACAGCTGCTCATCGTGATCGAGGCCTCCAGCCTACAGTGTCCCGATACCATTGAGTCTGCTCAGGATGCCATAACCCATATGGATAGCAAGAAAAAAAGCATATTCAGTTCAGTTAATCGAATCATTGAACAAGGTACCACAATAATTAATCAACTCAAAACTAGAGCAGCAGAATTCACTGACGGCCAATCTTTGACTAAAGTTGATATGACAAATGGGCGACCTATATCGAGTGAATCTCATTCATCCCAAGCATCATCCAACAATAGTGTGCGATATCCTCATGGTAACAGCGCCCAATTTGCTCAAGATAGTTCTAATCCATCCCTTGACAATGATCTCAATATACTGAGCCGAGCAGTGCAGAACTCCCTATCTCTAGAAACCAAAGTTTCATGTACAAATTATTCCAGCCAGAACGAGGGAGTTGCCTACTCAGGTCCATCTTCGACGAGGAACTCGTCGAATAGTCCTCTGACTTCGATCATAGCCTCAATACAAGCTGTCGAGTCCATTCTAAGCAGACTTTCAGATGAGCTTAAGACTACAGATGACTTATATATAAAGCATAAGAGAGCTTTAGACCTCTGTTTGAAGTTCAAACTATATGAAAAAGAAGTATTGGATGCATCCCAAGAATTGGATTATACAATAGACGAAATGCGCAACAATGCTCAAAAGCTACCTGATGTTCAAAGTGTCGATTCGGGAGAGAAGATACTCAGATTGCACAATAACGGTTTCCAAACACTTCGCGAGCTAGTATTCACGATCATCAAAAAGGACAAGAGATCATAGGAGACCTAAAGCGCTCTTCTTGTACAATCGTTTTGGACAACGAACAGAATGCAATGGATCAAGTTAGCATGCTCATCGACAATATGGATCAAAGGGCTCAAGATGCTGACGAGTTATCTGAGTGCAAACGAATGCATATTGAATATTCGATTAAGTTCCGTCAGTTCGAGGTAGACGCGCAGCAAGTGCAATCTTGGATACAGAAAGCGGAATCTATGCTTATTGCCTCATTTCATATTCCGCTATCTTTGAAAGAAGCTGATGAGTTGCGGGTCT
The DNA here is from genome assembly GCA_013180625.2 of Boswellia sacra. Classification (NCBI taxonomy): domain Eukaryota; kingdom Viridiplantae; phylum Streptophyta; class Magnoliopsida; order Sapindales; family Burseraceae; genus Boswellia; species Boswellia sacra. The sequence continues at coordinate 23,338 of SNVD02012436.1, read as the reverse complement.
CTCATGAGAAGTTCCAGCAAGCTTTTGAGAGATCGCATGCAAGTACCTTACAATTCAAACAACGTGCTCAGGCATTGATCTACGCCGACTATTTCGAGGAGGATAGTATCAATCAAATAACATCCGAGGTCGAATCGATGTGGCAGCAACTTATGACTCACGCTGAGGACAGATTCAAGCTCATCAAAGGTGCCATAAATTTTTACCGAACATCTGACAAAGTGCGCGAAGTCCTGGAAAGCCTGGAAACTGACTACAAGATAGTTGAGGACTACTGTGGTATTGATCGCTACTCTTGTAAGTCCGTCGCCCAGTGTTTACAAGAGGCTAGTTCGCACGAATCTCGTATAAGACCGCATTCAATGAATGGTAAATACAATGGTACCAACCTGATCCTCATAATTCAGCAACAGCAGTCTAAACATCGTGAACAAAAAGAAGCTTTTCTAAAGGGCTGTACTCTTGTCAGGCGCAAAGCGGAAGCTTTTTTGAAGTACTCTATACGATGTGCCGAGCGGGCCTACTCCACTTCTAACGCGGAAGTACCTCGATCAATTATCAGAAAAGCAGAATCCCGCGTAAAGAATGAGCTCGAGATCATACTCAAACAGGAGAATAGAGTTCTTGTTTTTTGGTCCCAGCGCAAAACTCAGATTGATCATTGTCAGCAGTTTGCACTTGTGGAAAATTGTGCATGCCATCTGTTGGAATGGATTCGTCAGAACAGCGAGGTCATCTCTTCTAAACGGGGATCTGTACGTTATGAACAGTACAGGGACTTCGAAAATTCCTTCCAAGGCACGGAAGATGCGGTTAAAAAGATATGCCAAGAAAGTTATGGAGTGATACAACGTGGTCATAGTCATGCAGTGATATTGAAACAGTGTGTTGACTATCTAGATTCCGAGTTTAAAGAGTTCGTCAAACGTTATGAAGAATATAAATCTACATACATATTGGATAAGAAAGTCATCAATAGAAATGCTGCACCATGTAGTAATGATGACCTCATCAGGACCAACACATCCAATAGCTCAGTGACTTCACGGTTCGCCCAGGACTTCACTGACAGCTCGACGAGCACGAAGTATGGCAATGAACAACAACAAGAAATAAGATCTCAGTCTAGCACTGGTGGTAGTCAGATTACCAATCGTAACTCAGATTCGGGGATAGAGGGCGATAGTATCACCTCGAAAGAAACTAACATCGATATTAGCCCTTTCGGACAATATCCTAATCTGAGGAAAACAAAGGTGTTATCAGAAATATCCTCATCCATTTGCACAGGTTCAACTCATAGTGATATTACTAACAATAATCGCATCAATATCAGCAATGATCCTAGTCCCTCAAAGTCCCAGCACTTGTCAATCTCTATTGAACAGAAGCGTAAAAGCTTGACCAGAAAAGAATTTGTGATGGCTGAGCTGCTTACAACTGAACGCACCTATGTCCAAGACCTTGAAACTTGTGTTGGAATTTACCTGAAAGGATACAGAGGAGCGTCGTCCACGCTTCCGGTGGGGATTCGCGAGAAAGAGGCGATCATCTTCGGGAATATCGAAGACATACTTAATTTCCACAAGAACACATTTCTGAAGGAGTTGGAGAAATATGAGCTCATGCCTGAAGATGTCGGTCATTGCTTTGTTACCTGGGCGAAAAGTTTCGATGTTTATGTCGAATACTGCAAGAACAAGCCAGAATCTAATCAGCTTATCGTTCAGCATAGCGGGTCTTTTTTTGAAAATCTACAGCAAATGCACCGAGTAACTCACCCTGTTTCTGCTTATCTCATCAAACCAGTGCAACGAATCACTAAATACCAGCTTCTATTGAAAGATCTGCTACAATCGTGTGATGAGAGCGGGCAGAATGAAATCAAGGATGGCCTCGAAGTTATGATGTCGGTTCCTAAAAAGGCTAACGACGCTATGCACCTAAGCATGCTAGTCGGATGTGATATACCAATGCAATCTTTGGGCGAGGTGATACTTCAAGACTCTTTTCAAGTTATGGAGGCTAAATCATTGTTGAGGAAAACTAGAGATAGACGGATTTTTCTATTTGAGTTTTATCTTTTATATGCCAAAGAAGTTCAAGTAGAGACATCACAGCAGAAGTCAAACTATCAGTTCAAAAATAAGATAATGCTTTCAGACATAGTTAGTATTGTGGATTCCGGCATAGTGATCGGGACCACCGGCGACAGTGGTAACCTCAATGATAACATGAGCATCAGCAGCTCAAACACCACTGCTAGTCAAAGCACATCGAATAGCAATCAGACATTACAATCCAACAACTGCAAAGAGAACACGCGTCTCCAATCTTCAACCTCAGCGGAAAACACTTGTGATAAAGTTGGGAACGATGGAACAAAGTTCGTGCTTATACACTGCAACAAGTCTCTAAAATCTCGTGATAGCACGTGCAAGATCATTATGAAGGCCAACAACGTAGAAACTAAGAATCTCTGGGTCCGATCACTGCGGGAGCTGATTGCCGAAAGTCACTTCAGGCCGTTCGGTCAGGAAGCAGCCAATAGAGAGGGACTTAAGAACAGCGGTAAATGAGCTTAGCGATGACACCAATATCATCTTTTTGATCTGTAAACCGATAATTACAATAAATTTGATCTCAGAACCCATACATGTCCTTTTTTGTCGACCATTCACTCCCAGGAACATGGAATTATGCTGGTGCATTTTCGAAGCGAGCAGTCAATGCGTGAGAGTTATTCAGATGCACCGCTGTGAGTGGAACACTTTCTTGAACAGATATCGCGAAAAAGATATCTTTACAATTGTTATATCTCATCATAACCAGCATGACGGATATGACACTGGTGAGGTGATTCCAAACTAATAATGTATACCACCCTCGGACACACCCGAAAAACAACTATGACGGAGTGAGACGCCATCTATAATGAGAACATGTTAGACAAAAAACTCGCAAATCTATCTCTACTTTCGAATCAGATCATCCTGTAACAGAGGTAGTCACCAATGAATAGAACATTTGAGAAGCCAATAGTTACTATATCGGGTAAGAAGAATCTATTCAAATCAGATCTACACCAGCGTATGGTTCAAGACTTGCCACAGGAGGGTGTTGAATGGCGACGTAGATTGGACAGTAATTCAAAATTTGTTTACATTGATATTGACTTTGCTGATTTTGAGATAGACAACATAGAGAGAGCTAGTGAGAGATTATCACGACAGCATGTTCCTGATGAGAGTCTTAAAAATCTTTCTGCCAACTTGAGCGTGATTGATATATCAGAAGAGGCTGAGGCCGAAGTAACAAATCATGAAACTACTACAGAGCCGGATGCTGCTCTAGTTGCTCAAGTGGCCGATGTAGAATCGACCGAACAATCCGAAACATGCAAGAAAAGTTTGCATACAAGTGCTCAGGTGATGCCGACGAGAGGTGAACAGGATGAGGATCAGGATCAGAAACAAGAAGAGCGACATCATTCGGAAGAACAACATCATCAACAACAACTGGCTATATCAAACGCATTTTTCACCCAGAATCTTATGGGCACGCCAATCTTACATACTTATTGGGTGGATAAAGCTGACTTTGAGGCTGAAAATCAGAAGTCTCAGTTCGATGAATGGATAGGCCATGTGCAGGCCTCCACATGCACAGAGTGGGCTATAGTTATCATTGAAGATGGTGATTTCAAAACTCACTTGGGAACAGCTTTATTTAAATCTAAACTCCAATCATCAGCAAGCCAAACAAACATTTCTTCAACCGGCTCCAGTACTACACCTCAAGCCTCAACGGCATCATTCCTCGATCGGATGAAGAAAGGTCTTTCTACTATATTCCAGAACGATTCAAATTCAGACCGATGGCTGACGTTGATCAATCAGGACCGCTTGCCGGATACAAAGGCCCAAGATTCTTACGCAGCATTCCTGAAGAAACTGAGGAACCTGATCATAGCCTCTTTCTCGAAACAGATTGAACTGTTTGAGGAACAACTTAGAGTCAAGCGTGAGATGCGCAGCGGTCGTGATTGGGACTTCTGCTCCTATTTCTCGATGCAAGAAGAGCTTGCGTTTGCGTTTGAATTCTTAACTTTGTTCGATGAGGCTCTTGTTCAGTATGATCTGTTGGACGCCTTATTCTCAGAATACATATCATCACCGAGCTTCAAGGAATCAAAGGATCCTCAATACGAGCATTGGACCAATGCGAGCCATTGGTCTGGCCTTTGTCTAGATATGAACTGTGCATATACAAAAGATCTTCGAAATCGCATACTCAATCGAGATGCGACACTATTGGACTTTAGAAATTATCTCTTTGCAAAGCGTTGTGATCTAATGTTCATGCAGAATCAACCTTGGAGAGTTGCTGCATCAACAAGTGCATTTATTCAGAATTGTTTACATGAACATCGTCTATTGGATATCAATATCCTGCCAGGGGCCCTAACTTGCTGGAGTTTCATAAGTGCTCTCGAAGTCCTGCAAAAATGTGAATGCTACAGCTGTACATCCACGATGGAAAACTATTCCTTTCACACGGTTGATTTGTGGAATGACGCTCGCAGGAAACTAGCAAATCTAGGCCACCTATGTCATAGGATGCCTGGCACAGAGTTCACCAAGCAAGATGCACTATTGATACAAAAATTAATCTCTGGTCTTGGTCAAGATCCGCACTTTGGGGTCTCTTACCAAAGTAATGATATAAGTGCACAAGCAAGACTTGAGAATGCCCTGGCTAGTGAGCAACAATTCTCAGAGAATTTTATCGAGATTGCTGAACTCACACTGGGAACATACAAGCATATCGGTAGAAAGCGACATGCGTTGTTGGTTGGTAAAGAGTTGGCTGGCTTTTATATGGCCCAAGGTAATCACAGCAAAGCTATACCTTTCCTGATTGACATGGAACGTGCTTTGGTAGCCGAGAATTGGAACACACTTCTGGATGACACAAGAAATAGCATATCACTTTGTAATGTAAAGCATGTTGCTGCCCAATCAACGCCTTCCAAGCAACAAGAGATGTCATAATGATTTCACCCAAACTAATTCTCTAAAAAGATTGTGATGATCTGTGTCGAATACTGTTCTCCTTAAAGAAGAGGTGAAAGTGACGTTCGAGATTTAATCTAGTCTAAGAACCATGTCATTAAAATGTCCCATTTACTTGTTGACAGCACCACGAGATTGCAACTATGTTACTTCCTGTGCGCGAAACTTCTCTCCACAACTCGCGCTATCTATGCAACATTTCCATCATTTCAGAGGATGATCTACGATACGATGGAGTATGTTGATTGGCAGTTTAGACTAGTTGAGTAACTCAAGTTTAACGATGCCTAAACATTCAAGGATAACATTTTTATTAGATCAAATCAACAAGATTTACAGTGAGAACTATGCAAGTGTTCTAGATGGAGAGTATGCAAACCAATTTGATCTTTTGGGTCTAGAAAGTAAACGTGTGCTGGATATTCGTAAGAGATACTCGTTCGAAAAGCCTCTGTGTGAAACAACCAGCCAGACTGGGAAGGACATTCGAGCTGAGGGCATGAAAGATACTGGACACCTCGTGCGTGCTCTTAAGATTCAACTGCATGGGCTGGAGGGGCAGATTCGTGAGCTAAACAAGGAGAATGGCCGGCTGATCAGTGACAACAAGATCTTAAAGAGAAAGGTGGAACGTTACAACAAAGACAGGGGCCACTTAGGGAACCAGATCGGTTCGCTGAAAGCGGATATGGCGCTCCTCAAGAAAAAGCTCGTTGCGCAAGATGATCTGCACCACAGGCAGTTGAAAGATATGAAAAAGAAGATGGAGACTTTAAGCAGCTCACTGATGGCAGCTGAGAAGAGAGTTTTACAGAAGAATCAGGAGCTTGAACGATTGCGCACTGAAATGATACAGAAGGTTTGGGAAGCAAAAATGACATCGGTGATTTGGCAGGACCACGGCTACTGCGGCGTCAACACGGGGATGATCTGTATGTCACCGTCGGTGCCAGAATCGGATTCTGAGCAAGAGTATGGAACTCCAGAGCATGGGTTGGCGCTCTTGTGAGGGGTCGGCTGGAGACCGGCCATAGAGGACAGGCCGCAAGCTCTCTGTGAGTCTGGCCAATGATCCATATTGAAGTAGCCGGTCTAAATAAAAAGATTGCTGATACAAAGAGATCAGAGAACATAACATAGCACCAGCGACGCATTGCGCGTTGCGCCGTTCGACTCCCACGACTACTCCAACGACGACTACGACACTACACTCGTGAACTCTAGTTGACGCGTCGCCTCGAAAGGCCCGCTGCCACCGGGACCCGATCCGTTCTCGTAATTGAGCGAACGTATGAAGGCCGTTCGTGGCCAGGACAAGAGGCACTGTCGGAAGAGCTCGATATCCTTTGTCGGCGAAGCTCGGCCAACGATTGCGTAAGCAGCAAGCGCCAGAGCGGTGCGGGTGCGTTGCGACGCGTGTGATTGGCGAGTTTGAGTTGTTGTGTGTGCGTTGGAGGGAGGGGGGCGAGTGAGGACACAGGCGCGCAGGCGCGCACACATGAGGCGACAATCCAAACGTGGTCAACGTCGCCGTGGTGTCCTTGCTATTTCTTGGAATCGCCGGCGCCCGAGCCTTCGAGGCTCTCGAGGTGAGGAGCCCTTGGGCCGCCAGCTGCCGCCACTGGCGAGCAATGTTGCGGCCAGTCGAAGCAACGGATTGGGGACGCTCGCCAAGTGAGACTAGACGCTGCTGATGCTCGTGCCACTTCGAAAACATGACTTGCACTCGGACAGGAGAGAAGGCGAGAGGTTTCGCCGGATGAGAGTGGTTTCAAGCGAGGTCGACTTGCTGGAGCTCGAATGTTCACGCTCCGGGATGACCCGGTCCCGGTTCGCGTGCATCGAGCTGGTGAGTCTGCCATATCGCATGGGATGGCAGTGAAAAAGGGTTCAAACTTGGCATGTGTTGCTGGTCAGATAGGACGTGTGAGTAGTACTCTAGCTTGCCATTGCCAGTGACTGGCGCTAAGCTTAGATTGCAAACATTATCAGCAAGCTTCGGGCCCTGGCTGCGCTTGCCGTTGGCCTCATTCAGTGATAGCCGGAGGCCAAGTTTGCATTGCGTCAGTCGGCGGTCAGACTTCTGTGGGCGGCCAGGCAAGCGCTCAGTGCTTTCCATGAGTGGCGAGTCTGGCACTTATCTCCAGAAAACGCATCAAGCTAGGGCTCTTTGAGCGGCAAATGAACGGACTTAGGTGTGCGGTGGCGCTCAGGTGCCCCCAAGTGGCGACACTTGTGTGCGATTCCGCTCATCAGGGCCTAGGACCAAGGCGCAGGCGCGCATTGTGCAAGCTCGGCCCGCTGTCGCCTCCATCGAACTCGTGAAGGATCTCGGCCGAGCCTCCTCTTTGCCCTAGAGTCGCGGGTCCGCAACTATCGTCCGGCTCGAGTGGAAATCTCCGTGCGCGCGCAAATCGCTGCTGCTAGTGCGACACCGAGTCGGGGGCGCGACCCAAAAAGCTACCACGGTGTGATGGCGACTAGTGTGTATGTATGTGCGTGCGCGCGAACTGGTGTTTGTGTAGACAGGGGGCTAAGTGGTGTTTGTGTAGGTGGATCAAAAGGCGCGCTCGGCCTAGAGCGCGAGAGTCGTCGCCGACTTGCCGCGGCCGGTGCGAGACCGCTGCTGCTGGTGCTGCCATCCAATTTGGGCTGGCCACCTTGTTGGACTGCTTAAGCACACCGCGCGGCGGCGCTTCTGTAGACGTGCCCACTTGAGACGCCCGAGCGGTGGCCGGCTCCTGTCCTGGGTGGGGGGACAGAGAAACAAAAGCACCGACGTCGCGGCTTACACCACCACCGCAGTCCATTGATTGGCAGAGAGGTGGCCACGAAGTTGCGCGCGCGCGCCAAGTCTGTGCGCGGCGTCGAGGACGAGGTGAAGGGACCTTCGGATTGGCCACAGGCTTGGCGTCTGCTGCGTCTGTTGGTGGTGGCGGCGGCGCGCACAGAAAATCTGTAGCCGTCACTGTCGTCGACGACGACGACGACGACTATGCTGGAGCGGCCGGGCCGGGGCGGCTCGCAAGTCGCAACAGAGGAACGGCAGAGTATCGTTCTCAAAGAGGGTGGTGGCGACGGCAGCGGCGGCGGCAGTGCACCTCCTAACGACGGCTCTGCTCGTTGGCCGTGCGGCGCCGGCGGCCAGTGCGCGCGCGCGCACACTCGCGCACCCGAGCGTTTGTGCGTGCGTCTGTTTGGCCATCCCGGTTTGAGAGCGGCGATCGTGGCCAGGCAGACCATCGACGGTGGTGGCGGCAGCCATCGCAGGCGCGCAGAGAGGCGGACAGGAGGCTGCAGCCGGCGGCCAGCAGCAGGCCGCTGTGGCCGTCACACGCGCGCACGTCGCCCGATTGCGCCGACAGGCCACAGGGTGTGCGCCGCTTGAGGCACAAAAGCGCAGCCGGCTAGAATGTACACAAGCACCGCGGGTGAAAAATTCGACGAGGACGAGGCGGCGGCGGGCGCGACGCCGAATCGAATTTACTCGCCCTGTCGAGCGCTCGGGGTCGCATTGTTGGATCCTCGCTCGCTGTTGCGCGCGCGCGCGCGCCCCCCGATGGCCACACAAGCACCCGTGGCGCCGCGCGCCGGCGCGCAGCTACAAAAGCGCCCACACAGACTCAATCGAGCTGGGGACAGGCGGCGGGCGGCCGCGCCTGGCTGGCACTCGCTATCTGCCTGTGTTTGTGTGTCCATGTGTTTTTGTGCCTTCGGTGGCCTGCTGCAGTTGTTACGGTTGTTTCGTGGTGTCAATCAGGAGGCTTGTGCGCTCGCTGCTGGCTGGCCTGCACCGTGGTCGTCGTCGTGGTCGTCGTGGTCGCTGCTGTCGCGGGCCGCCGCTGCTGCTGCTCCTTCTACTCTTCGACACACACACACTCACACACACTCACACACAGACGCACAGACGCACGCATAGGCAGAGTGAGACACACTCGCCTGCTCGCGCTCGCTCGTCCGCACTCGCATCCTCTCTCGCGCGCATTCGAAGTATTAATCTGGCACTGCAAGAGAGTCGAGTCGAGTCGAGCCGAGCCGAGTGGAGTCGAGGCGAGCAAGCGAACGACAGACGAAAGAAGCAGCCGTCGCCGTCGCAGCTCTCCAGCCTGGCCGCCAGCCCGACCATCAGAAGGAGGAGAAGAAGAGGCAGCAACGCCAACACCAGCAGCAGCAAAAACGAAGGGCCGCCCTTTTATATAACATCCACGCGTATAAAATATATCTATCTCGTCGCAGATATTGTTATAACTACGAAATTTGCATTTATATTTGTGCATTATTGGCAGTCAATTATGCACTTGTCATTCTGATTGATCAATCCGCAAGTACTATCAACATTGACCATTGCCCATTGCTCATCACAGCCGTCATCGTTGTCTGCTAGCTTGAGTATACACACACACACACACGCATCCGATTTTATCAATTAGAACCGTGAAACCTTACACAGAAACTCGCGCGCACATACACACACACACTCACACACACACATCCACGTCCACATATTCACACACACAAACACACACACACACACACACTCTTACCGCCGCTGCAGTTTCCTTGGCGCAGACACAACCACCAGCACCAGCGGCGTCTCAAGTTTGAAGACACAAAAATTCACACAAACACACTCACTTACTCACACACAAATCCAAACTCTTTTCGCCGACTCTCATTATTATTGCGCCCAGGTGTGAGAACACGACGGATTGAGAGGCCAAGATAGAGAGACACAAACACATAAACACACACACAGACACACATTTACCTCAACCTGGTATTCGAAGCACCCATAACTATCGCAATATAAATATTGCAAAAGCTCTTCAATTCGAACAAGAATCATATCATGACTAGTGAGCTCTCTAGTGTTTTCAAGATCTGAAAGGCGATTGCAGCTGGATTCACAAAAAATATCGCACGTTGCAACCATTGTTTATCCGAGCATCCGATACTATTATACATCCTATTAGCAATCTTATACACACACACACATGAACATATGCAGACAATTACACAGCTCGGATCCATGTTTTTAACGCATCATCAAGATTGATACCCCTCAAAACCCCACCCATCTACTCTTGTGCGCGGGCCATCGTCGACGTCGTCGTTGTCATCATTGTCATCGTCGTCGTTGTCGTCGTCTTACTCGCCACATTTACTTCTTATAGCTGTCGCTACTGCTATGACACAGCAACCAACTCATACGACATCTTCAAACATGTCTCAGAATATCGCTAACTCTGCGACCAATAATAATTTGTCGCCAACCCAAAGCCAAATGAACATGCAAAACAGAATGCAGTCACAAGCTCCCTTGGATCCCATGAGGGGTCCTATGCCCCAGCAACCAAGCTGGTCCAGTAGCTACTACGCTCAACCAACTCAGTCACCTTACATGAATCCTTACATGCATGGACCACCGCCCCCTCCCAGTGCTGTGCCCAATCATACCTCACAACCGCCCCTATCCTCACTTAACCAAAAACAACCCGCAAACTCAAGTGATAGAACAAGAGCCGCCTATCCACCACCACCACCACCACCGCATTCGAATCTCTACACTCAGCCTCTTCCAACTGGAGCCGCGCCGAGTGGCTATTACGGCTATGATCCCTACTATAATCAGGTCTCTACAGATCCTTATTTGTCTCATTCAGGTTCATCTGCACCACCGCCACCTCCACCCCATTGGTCCACTCCGTCGGCTCAGGGTAGCTCCATGATTAGCCCAAGTTCTAATATGACCGGCACATCCATACAACCGCCACCACCACCATCCTCATTGAGACAATCTGGACCAACAAACCCTGCAATGCCGCCGGGATCCTCTACTTCAATGCCTCCCCTAGCGACAAGACCTCCACAACCCTCACAAGCGGCGCCTGAACGTACTCCAGCACCCCAACTATCTACATCAGACCACATGATGTCCTCTTATGATAGGCAGAGAGGCGCCCAACAGACTCAACATCCTTCTTCAGTTTTATCTCAAAATCTGTCAAGCCCAAGCGCTAATACAATCTCACCGAATCAGAATCAAATCAACATGCAGAATAGAATGCAGTCACAAAGTCAAATCGATACAATGCGGTCCATGAATCAACAATCAACTTGGTCTAGCAGCTACTATAATCAGCCGAGTCAGTCTCCCTATATGAACCCATACATGAGTGCCAGTACAACTCCAGGCCACGGGTCATCTTTGGCGCAACAGCCACCATCCACGCAACTCGCGAAGCCACCAAGCAATGGAAGTGACAGGACTCCGGCTTACGCTCCACATTCTAGCATCTACGGTCAAACACCGAGTTCTGGAGCTCCTTCAAATTACTATGGCTACGATCAAACCTATGGTCAAGTCATGCCCGATCCATACTTGCATTCAAACTCGACAGGGCCTTCACACTGGGCTCCGCCTGCACCGTCGAGTGGCCTCATCGGAGGCAGCGGCCCACCGCCCCCTTCCGGTGGCCCCATGCAATCTCAAGCAATTCGGCCACAGTCCAGTGCAACAAGCATGCCGGCGCAAGCGTCCTCTGCTCAATCGGCTACACTGCCTCCACCGGGTTCAAGACCCTCGATACCATCTCAGACATCAGAAAGAAGCCCATCTCTGTCTACATCGTACCCCAGCCCAAATCAACAAAGTACAACAACGAAGGCTGGTTCAAATAGCTTAGCGCAGCTGGAACAAATGGTTATGCCAGGCAGTGGTCAAGCCGCAACGCCGATGAAGTCTCCGACTCATCGTTCATCAACCAGCTCACCCAGCACAAACACAAATCAAACAACCTCCATGCAATACTCTTACAACTCCAGCGGTCAAGGCACTTATTTTAGCTCAAGTGCTAACCAAAATCAAGCGAACTATTATTCCACCTACGATAACTCGGAAGGTTCTGACCCATCTAAGTCTTCTTCGTGGCCTGAACAATCCACGGGCTCAACAATGAATCCCCCATCCTCGAGTCTGGATAGCAACTTAGGCCCGTATAACCAAAATTATGATGGCTCCAACAGTTATCCGGATTACGCTCAGCTGTCAACTCCTTCTCAGCCAAGATTCCCGGCTTCAGCTGATATGGTGTCGGATTCCGCCCAAGCAGAGAAGAGCGATCCTTATGCAATCGATTCTCAAACATTCGAAGATCATGATGCCCAAGTCACAACATTGAAGGCGAAAAAAGGCCGTGCAAAGAAAGGAGATGATAGCGTCAAGAAAGAGAAACGTCAGAGAGCCCCAAGGACATCGAAAGCTGCAGCCGCGGCCGCTGCTGCAGCCGCCGCTGCACCAGCATCATCAGTAGCTACTGCTACGATAGCTCAAAAACCCCCGAACTCGCCATCAACTAACTCTATGACTCAAGGTATGACGCCCACACACTCAATGCCGCAAACTCCTGATGTACCGCATACCCCGTCTGAGATTCCAGATAAAATCATATCACCATCAAGGATGACTCAGCAATCTGCCTCTACCGATGAACCGTTGGTTCCGAACAAGCCCGAAACTTCCGGATCGGCGGCAATCTATAAGCCAATGAGTGATTTAACACCCACCGATGACACCATTGCGATAGAGACTCAGCCCGCGCCCACGACTGGGTCCAAGTCTCCAGTGAGTCGTTCGCTTACAAGTTCTCCCAACACTACGCTAAGCAATCAAACTGTCCCATTCCCATATACCACACCGGCCCCTGATGTCTACTCATACGGTCCGTCAGGTGATCAAGATCGTTATTACTCATCTTACGCCACCCCTGCCACCGCTGATCCATCCAAACCTGAATGGGATACGAGCGTCGTATCGGGTGGCAATGCAGTTGCAGCCAGTTCAGCAAGCACGGATAGTAATCTACCTGTGATCGGCACATCTAGCTACGAAGAATCTAACAACTACAGTCAATATACTCAGCTGGCCACGACTGATAATAGATCAATAACATCGGATCCGGTCCAGAGTGAGTCGGTTCCTGTGGAGATGGAATCAATCTCAGGCTTACAAGAATCTATAGTGGAACCAAACGATGAGAAGACCATATCACAGAAGTCGAAGAAATCCAAGTCTAGAAAGAATGACGACTCCCCAAAGAAAGAACGTCGCCAACGTCCATCCCGAGCCCAGAAAGCACAGCCGAAATCACCGTCTATATCAACTCCTCAGCAAGAAGCTATTGCCAACGATGATCTCACACAACCCTCGATGGATACTCAGGATCTGAATCTTGAATCATCTCACCCTGAGGAGTCAGAACAGGTCGATGATAAAATTGGCCAAGAACCAGCTGCAAAGCCGAAAAGATCAAGACCGAAGAAGAGCGGCGGTGACAAGAAAAAGAAGCCTAAAGCTCCAAAACCTGAAACTAGTGAGTCTGATCATCATACAGTGGATCAATCAATCGATGAGCAATCAGCAGTCCAGCCAAACGATCTTACTAGCGATTTTGTCGATAACTTATCCGGGGATATTCCTTCCGCGGAGACTACCCCTGCTAAACCCAAGCGGATTAGAATTCGCGATTCGAGCAGCAAAGGGAAGAAGAAGCTTCCAAAATTCGCACTGAAATTTGCCAAAACTAAGAAGCGTAAACGTTTAGGCTCATCTGACAACGAACAATCTGATCTTGACAAAACTCCACCACCATCACCTGACGAGGTCGAATCTGGTGTACAGAAACGACGATCAGCGCGAAATACCAAAAAGTTAAAGTATAACGACGACATCGAATTGGGCTTTAGTGAGAGCGATGATGACAATCAAGGAGCGTCTCGAAAGAAGTCAGGTGGCAGTGCAACAGATAACAACGATACAGTGGACGAGTCAGTTGCTGCCGAAGAACCAACTGTATTCGCAGCTCCTGTTGAAGATACAATGGTTGTAGAGAAGATCATGGCGTCGCGTATGGGTCGGAGAGAGTTGGAACCTGAACCTGGAGAGGTATTACCCCCGGATGGTACCCATATCGATATCGAGGAGTTCTACGTTAAGTATAAGAATATGTCTTACCTGCACTGTGATTGGAGAACTCTAGAAGAGCTCGAAAAAGGTGACAGAAGAGTTGCACAGAAAGTCAAGCGCTTCAAGCAGAAGAAAGACAACTCCAACATGTTCAGTTTTATGGATGAAGATTTATTTGACCCTCAGTATTGTGAAGTTGATAGGATCTTGGCTGTGAATGAAGTTGAAGAGATGGTTCCCGATAGCGATAGCGAGACAGATACCAAAGATGATAGGTCCGACCTGAAGACGGACTCTATTGAGTTGCCTTCGAATGAGGTCGAATCAAATACTCAACATATAGATGTTGATGAGACAGCTAGACAAAGTTCGAGTATTGAGGACAGTAAAACAGAGCCATCAACCGAGGGAAAACATCTAGATGAAGTTAAAACTGATGGTTCAAGGATGGACGCAGAAGACTCCACTACTCTCCCATGCACAAATGCTCCCGCGATCGAGAAAACGGAGACCAATGCCATAACAGAAGGATCTGTCACTAAGGAAATCACTGCCACTGATGAGGGGTCTAAGACAGTCGCTGTGGCAGGGACTAGTCCCTCTCAGAGTGGTGACAAGCCGAAGAAGATGAAGAAGAAGGTCTCCCGCCACTACTTGGTCAAATGGAGAGCTCTCTCCTACGAAGACAGTACGTGGGAACTTGAAGAGCATCTCGACCCAGAGAAGATAAAGCATTTCGAACGATTCAAGGATCCACCACCGAAGTCTAAGTGGAGAACTGTCAAGAGACCGAAGCCTGAAGAATGGGTGAGGAAAGAAACGTCGCCGGTTTACAAAAACAATAATACATTGAGGGAGTATCAACTCGAGGGTATCAATTGGCTTTCATTCTGCTGGCATCAGGGAAGGAACTGTATCTTAGCTGACGAGATGGGTCTCGGTAAGACTATACAATCTATTGCCTTTGTTAATGAGATATACCAGAAAG
The DNA here is from genome assembly GCA_013180625.2 of Boswellia sacra. NCBI lineage: Eukaryota > Viridiplantae > Streptophyta > Magnoliopsida > Sapindales > Burseraceae > Boswellia > Boswellia sacra. Next base: position 8,310 of record SNVD02012436.1, on the reverse strand, counting down.
GAATCAATGGTCCATTCCTGATAATTGTCCCCTTATCAACTGTTGGTAATTGGGCCAGAGAGTTCGAGACTTGGACTGATCTAAATGTAATAACATATCACGGCAGCTCCACGAGCAGAGAAATGCTGAAAGAATATGAAATGTTTTACAGGAGCGAACAAGGTAACCGCATCACACAAGTATACAAATTCCAAGTGATGATCACAACATTTGAAATAATACTATCAGACTGCCTCGATCTCAGGGAACTCCCTTGGAGGTGTTGCATAATAGATGAAGCACACCGACTGAAAAATCGAAACTGCAAGTTATTGGAGGGTTTAAGATTGCTCAACATGGAACACCGTGTCCTATTGACCGGTACACCCCTCCAAAACAATGTTGAAGAACTTTTCAGTCTACTGAACTTCTTGGAGCCAACTCAGTTTTCTTCAACCGAACAGTTCCTACTCGAATTTGGTGATCTTAAGACCGAAGCCCAAGTCGACAAATTGAAGCTAATCCTCAAACCCATGATGCTGCGTCGTTTAAAAGAGGATGTTGAAAAAACTCTTGCTCCCAAAGAGGAGACCATAGTTGAGGTTGAGCTGACTAATATCCAAAAGAAATACTACAGAGCCATACTTGAGAGGAACTTTTCCTTCCTCCAGAAAGGCAGCACCAATAACAACATGCCCAATCTCATGAATACCATGATGGAGCTGAGGAAATGCTGCATACATCCTTACTTGATCAACGGAGCTGAGGAGCAAATTCTATACGAAGCCAAGCAAACTAAGATGCCTGATGGGGAAGCCATGAGCTCGCATCAAGCAATGGTTAACGCCTCCGGTAAGCTCGTATTAATCGACAAGCTTCTACCTAGACTGAAAGCGGATGGACATCGTGTTTTGATTTTTTCTCAGATGGTTCGCTGTCTCGATATTTTGGAAGATTATGTGACTCACAAGCATTACCCCTACGAGAGAATCGACGGCAGAGTTCGTGGTAGCGATCGCCAACAAGCTATCGATAGATACTCGAAACCAGGCTCGGATCGATTTGTGTTTCTTCTCTGCACTCGAGCTGGAGGTCTCGGAATCAATTTGACTGCTGCGGACACTGTGATTATATTTGACTCTGATTGGAACCCTCAAAATGATCTCCAAGCACAAGCACGTTGTCATAGAATTGGACAATCGAAGGCAGTTAAAATTTATCGACTCATATGCAGAAATACGTACGAGCGAGAAATGTTTGACAAAGCAAGTTTGAAGCTCGGCCTTGACAAGGCAGTATTGCAGTCGATGAACACTCAAAAAGCGACTGGCCTCGACAACGCCCTGACCAAGAAAGATATCGAGGAACTTCTACGTAAGGGCGCATACGGAGCTCTTATGGATGATGACAATGCTGGAGACAAGTTTTGTGAAGAGGATATTGACCAAATCCTTCAGAGACGTACACAAGTTATCACTATTGAATCAACTGAGGCGAAAGGTTCGACGTTCTCTAAAGCAACATTCTCTTCAAGTAACAACCGAGAAGATATCGAACTCGACGATCCAAATTTCTGGGAAAAGTGGGCCAAAAAAGCAAACATAGATGCTGACGATCTACTTACCAAAGATGAACTCATCCAGCTCGCACCCAGACGTCGTACTCAGACTAAACGTTATGGAGCTGACGGAAGTCTCCTAGAAATGAGCGACTTGGATAGCAGCGAAGAAGATGAAGAAACAATATCCATGAGAACCAGAGGCAGCCGCAGAGGTCAATCCAAGCCCAGCATAAATTCTTTATCGAAACGAGGCAAGCGTAATAGGTACTTTGATGATGAAGACGATGAACTAATGGCGAATATTGATGGCGGTTATTGGTCCAAAACTGACTGTCTGAAGATCGAGGCCGGACTTCTCATCTATGGCTGGGGCCGATGGAGCGATATTGTTTCCAACAATCGCTTCAAGAAAGATATCAACGTTGATGACTGTGAAAACATCTGCCGAGTCATTCTACTCTACTGTCTGAATACTTACAAGGGTGACGAAAAGATCAAGAGCTTCATCTGGGAATTGATTGCACCCTCCGAAGAGAGTGCTCGCGCCGATACTGACTCCAACAATAGCGTATCGACCCGTGGGCGGAAGCCGAAATCGTCAATACCCCTGATAAGAAAAACAGTTGCAGAGGAGATTCTTGATGCCAGTTGGCCCAAAGATGCCAAAAATGATCCTCTTATAGCACTGCCCGATGATCAATACAGAAGGCACCTCCAACGCAATTGCAATAGGTGAGTAGACATATTCTTTTCATGAAACCTTCTAGTATCTAAAATGATGAGAAACCATGCTAATACCGAGGGTTATACACCCGATGAGTTCAAGTTTAACTTCTCAATCTAGCATTCTGATGCGACTGATTATTTGCATCAAGTTGGTTTTTGTCTCATGGCTAACAAATAATGTCACACACATACCCGATCTACAACAGGTTACTTATGAGAGTCAAATGTCTCCATTATCTAAAATATGAGATACTAAAGGGCTATACAGAGAAGATTTTGGCTGGTGACGATTTAAGCGAAGTCGATCTTCCCCCTGTTCCGGTAGATGGAGAATTGCCTGCAGATTGGTGGGACGACGAAGCTGACAAATCTCTTCTAGCTGGTATATTTAAACATGGTCATGACCGATTCAACCAGATGAGGCAAGATCCGCAGTTATGCTTCTTGACGCGATGTGGACCCCCAAGTAATTTCGATTTAAATGCAGAGTTGAGCAATAGAAACTTGGACTTCACCGAAGATGATTCTCGCGCCTACATAAATCTCAAGAAAACTGCCGCTGGTGCGTGTCTACACGAACTGCTTAATAATGTAGTTAAAGAGCTCAATGGTGTTCCCGAGAAACCTGAAGAGGCTGTTGATGAGAACAAGAATAGTATTCTCAAGTCTAATGAAACAGGTGACAGTCTCGACAACATCTGCGAAAATGGTGGCACTGAAACAATCCAGACTGCCAAACTGGATGCAACTGACGATGATTCTCTCCTGAATGAAAGTTCAACTACGACAACTCCACCGAGGACAAGCAATGGAATACCCACACTACAAACTGATCCAGAGAACTGTGGTTTACTAACATTTCCCTCGGCAAACGATCTCAATCAACGATTTCGACGTCTCATCACCGCATATCAGAAAAATTCTAAGAGATTGGAGATTCAATTAGCGCAAAAGGCACGAGATGAGCTCAAAAAAGAGAGGACCAGCAAATTTGAGGCGGCTAAGAATGAGCGAGAAGAGAGGAAGCGATCTCAAGCTCAGAAATGGTCGAGAAGAGAAGAAAGCGATTTTGCTAAAGCCATATCCTTCTTTGGTGTAGAATACGATCCTAAACAGAAGAAGCATGATTGGCACAAGTTCAGATCTATCGGGAAACTTGAGAAAAAACTAGATGAGACACTGGATGATTATTACAAATCATTTGTGGTAATGTGTAAGAAGGTCACATCTAAGCCATTGGAACCTGACGAAGAAAACTGCCCCATGATCGTCGAGTCAATCGCTGAGGAACGGGCAAGCAAATGTTTGTCCAGAATTGATTTCTTCAATAGGATTCGATCAGCCGTCAAACGTTCAGATCTCGATAAGCGTCTTAAACTATGTCAGGCTCAGTCTGATCTACCTGATTGGTGGCAATCAGGTTTGCACGACAAAGACCTTCTCGTCGCTGCTGCAAGGCATGGCCTCTATCGTTTGGACTATAACCTCGCTCATGACCCCACACTCTCATTCGACTCGATCATTGACGAAAAAGTTAGACATCTATTCAACAATCCTCCTTCGCCGATATTGATTCCTCTGGAACAGTTGCAAGAATTACTTGAGCGCAACGGGGTAGAGTACTCGAGGGATATAGAATTCGAAGACGACTCGGAAATTGTCTCATCAGTTTTGTCTACACTTGTTGAAGCAGTCGACTCGGATATCACTGGTGGAGTTCTCAACAGCGCAAGAACTCCCAAAACAACAAGAAGCTCCAGTTCTCTCTCTCGATCGTCGTCCAGGCGAAGCACAACTAACACCGGAAAGTCTATTGAGCCTGAGACATCATCTAAGAACCTTGTGTTAACCTCTTTCAGTGACACAGGCATTCCTGATCGCAGGGTTGCCGAGGTAACTCCTGTGATGCCTGACAAGATACCAGAAGATTTAAGGAAAACACATGAGGCAGGAGAACTTACCATCACCATACAGTCTGAGTCCGTCTTGCTCAAGCTTGACGATAAACCACCCATAGTGCTACTAGGAGCGCTGAACCCCATCGTGGTGAGAATACGGTGGCCGAGGGACAAGGCAATCCAGACGAGGCTCGAAAATCTGATATACCTTATGGAAAATAACGAATGGCCCGTTCCTCCAAAACCCGCTGTCCCTACTATAACACTGCCGAATCCCCTATCCCAGACCCCAACGCCATATGATGATCCATGCTCACCTGAGGACGAACCATTCGAAGTCCCGCCACCAGCAATTTCACCTAGACTAGATGGTAGCAGCACACCTAGGTCTACACAAGATCCTAAGGATAAGTTTGATACTCCACTTACACGCGGTCGCCGAGGTAAAGGTCGGCGCTCTAAAACATCAGATCTGGAAGTTTCCTCGCCAATCCCGCATGTGCAGTCTGATCTCGAGCTAAGACCTCGCGAGGACCGCCAAGCTGCCAAGCTCCGGAATCTCCTTTCACAGGGAGCCGGATCATCGCGAACAAGCACACCTGAAAAATCCACGTCCAAGTTTCCAGCTGAAAAGCAAGGAGCGAGTTTATCATCTCTATTACAAACATTCAAACAGAAGAAGGGTGATAGTTCCACGCCTACCAAAACTCGTGAGGAGAAAAAACCACCCCAACCTGAACCTAATATCTCGACTACAGCTAGTCTGCTACCTCAAATACTAGCTAAACCTGAATTTAGAGATCTTCTTGCAAACCCCGAGACTGCAGCTATACTAATGAACTCATTGAGTAATTTCCCAGGGTTCAGCAGCCTGACAGCTAGCTTAGGACTGCAGATGCCAGGCTCATCTCAAGCTGCTACGGACAACATTCTGAACCAGCCCAGAAGTGCACCCAAGAGTCAAAGGAACGACAGATCAAGTACAAAATTCACACAAGATAAATCTAATATCCCTGGAGCAGGAATATCATCATTGCTAGCGACCTTCAAACAACAACAGAAGAGCAGCACTCCCACTCGATCTCGAAATGTTGATCAATCTATTCCCAACGCTTCGAATTTGATACCACAGATATTAGCTGGCATGAAACCAGAATATAGAGACCTTTTGGCAAACCCAGACACAGCATCATACTTAATGAATTCATTAGGTGGTCTCGCTGGTCTCACTGGTATTGGATCCAGTTTACGCCAAACAACTGACACAAAAACTCAACCCGATCATTCTCTGACTCCGAACCGTACCTCATCGAAAGGACCCCCGCCTGCTCATCAAAGATCAGACAATGTGGCCGCACATGCGTCTTCATCGCGTGACTTAAGAAGAAACTCCCAGACTAACAGGGATTCTCAAAGTGTTGCGAAATCTACGAGAGGAAAGAGTAATCTTACCACCATGGAGACCGTGGAATCACCTAAACAGGTCGATATAGCTGGTAAATCTACCTCCAGCAAAAGAAGAGTGCGGCCTGGTTCAGATCTCGTTCAAAGCCCGGGTGCAGTAGGTACGGATATTCTTGATCTGAGCTCTCTACAACAGCAACCCCGCAAAGGTAGCTCGTTACTTCGATCTGAATCGAGGACTAGAAGGGGTAAAGAGCAACCTGAAGATAATTGCTGCGGTAGCCACACGTCATCCTCAGTTCTACATCCAAATCGGGATCAAAAACGACTTCTCGAGTTATTAATTACGATCAAGAGCATATTCAAGATTGCCAAGAGTCTCAGCAGCTAAAACAGTCCTCTGAAGTAGAGCGTGCAGATGAGAGATCTGGACGCTCAACAAGAGCAAGCAAGCGCATAGGCAGTCGCATCGACGCACTCGCGCTTAATTTGCAAGCTAAGCGTCTCCATCGCTCTGACTCCCCAGAGCCATCACCTACAACATCTAGAGAGAGGTCGCAAGATAAGCAAACTACATTTAACGACAGCAATACGAGATCAGGATCAAATGATCAGAGGGGTCACAGTTCCAAGGGACCACCTGCTGCTCACTCTAGCTCGCATAAATCGAGTTCCTCTATTGATCATCACAGACCTAGAGAGAAGGATAAACAGAGCATTCAGGGTACCCCAACATCTCATCCAACCATGACTTCCTCCAGTTTACCTTCATCGTCCAGAATCCAAGACCCTCTCGCACAGTTGATGTCGAAAGTAGCCAACCCAACACCATCACTCACTCACAACCTTCCAGCACAGCCGGGAATGTCAACTCAGGCTCGTCAAGATCCTCTCACACAACTTATGTCAAACCCGGCGCTTTTAGCCAGCCTGAATCCAGCTACTCTTGGAACTGGTGCTAACGATCTCATGAACCAACTGTTGCGCAAGCCTACAGGTGGATCTAACGACCTTGTCAAGAATTTACTCAATGAATTTATCAAAAACCCAAGTCTGGCATCATTAGACCCCAATATTCTAGCAACACTCACCGCCAGTCTACCCATGAGTTCCCAGACTATTCCTTCATTCAACCTACCAACCTCGGCCACGTCCTCGCTTCCATACGGAAATTACACCAACCCCCTAGCAAACCCCTTCCTCCCATTCAATATGGCCAACTTGGGTATGACCAATCCTTTGAACAACCCGCTTAGCTTATTTCCAAATCTCTACATGCCACCAGGATATCCGCCAGCACAGGACCAGCAGCAACAGCAGCAATCCCAACAACAGCAGCAACAATCGAGACAACAACCAAACCAAAGCAGCGGGTCATCGGAAAGTGGACCTAAAGATAAGAAGATGAGATATTCAAGAAAGTGAAAACAAAATGTATTAAATAGATGAGTTCAAGTACTCCCAAGTCACACAAAATTTACATATATCTTGTCCTTTATTTGATACTCGAATGATTCATGGAAATGATTTGTACTTCTTTTCTCAAGCCAATGATTGAATCTTGTCTTTAACGGCAGCGCGCTTTTCTTAAGATGATGCGACTGGTTGTTGTGGTGGCTCGTCTTGTTCCACTGCATCCTTCAAACTCGTTACAGCTGTCTAAGCGCTTAGTACGGTATTCTTGCAGCGATAGAATCATTGAGACTGTCTCACTTTGCATAATGCAAAAACAGATCAACTCACCCTAAGAATATCTTCATCAGTAGATGATTCGAAAGTATAGAATGAGACTTAAAAGCTCGGGTTGAACTTCGCCAACGCTCGCGGCGAATCCTGACGGCATCGAGATCGATCTCACGGCGACTTGCACCACAAAGCTCACCACTCAATTTCTCCGAACTCTCTGGGGGTCTCATTTGTTGCGCGCGATTATTGTCGAGCTCGTGCAAGTCTGAAGCACTGCCTTGTTTATGTTCGTGCTTGAGTTATCTAGAACGAGAACCTTTGATCACGTCAAGTGTCCAGCTGATTCCGCCAATAAAAGCCTGAAGTTATAAAAAAGAAGTTATATGTCGAATCTGAAGACAATGTCCAATGCTTTCAAGTAGCCAATCGAATTATATCCTCAGTAGTTCGTATTCTCATGACTAGCGACCGACGCGTTCAATTCAGCTCGCGGGACGTCCTAATAGATGTCAATGATGATCTCATCCAAGACAAATCCAATGAGCAAGATGAGCTCTCAGAAAACAAGAGCTCATCAAACTCGAGTTCTCCGAGAAGACTTTCGGCCTCACCAGCGACGATTGCTCATCTCTCAGATAATTCTATTGCCCGCTCGGTAGACCATAGGCGCCATGTGTCTCCTTCGGTGTCGCCCAGTCGACAAAAAATCAACATTGCTATTGTCGTAGATCTCGAACAGGATCCGGTAACATTACAACATCGTAAGGCCGCCTTGAGATGCATCGACTCGGTGAGTAAAGATATGCAAGCAAACTTGGTTGTTGTCCATTATGATGAACTAAACACGAACGACTCATCTGCTTTGGACTCTTTCTATGATGCAGATGCCGCAATTATTGACATCAGTATCGAAAGTCAGAGAAACTCGTTATTTTATCACCTTGGAGTTCGAGAAAGTTTTTCGATGAAACAAAACATACTCATAGTGGCCAATCTTATAGACTCGCCTGCAAATCTTGTTAACGGCTGCTTCAATGAGCAAGAGGAGCCAACTAT
>SNVD02012434.1:0-68811 GCA_013180625.2 Boswellia sacra | reverse complement strand
AGGCAACAGAATTTTGTTTTCTACTAAACCATGAGACCAATGCATGTCCTAGAAAATGGCAAGAGCCACTAGTGCTCTTTCTATAAAGAAGACTTCCAGCAAAGTCCGCATCCGAATAACTAATTAGATCAAAATTATCACACTTAGGATACCAACGACCTAGATTTATGGTTCCAAGAAGATATCTAAATATCCTTTTGACAGCCTTAAGGTGAGATTCCTTTGGACAAGACTGAAATCTAGCACACATACACACACTAAACATAATATCAGGTTTACTAGCAGTTAAATACAAAAGAGAGCCAATCATACCTCGATATTTTGTTACCTCAACATCTTTTCCTTTCTCATCTTTTTCAAGCTTGGTTAATGTACCCATAGGTGTGTTATATGTCCTTGAATTATCCATGCCAAACTTCTTGAGAAGATCTCTTGTGTATTTAGCTTGATTAATGAAGATCCCATCTATTGATTGCTTTATTTGAAGTCCAAGGAAGAAATTTAATTCTCCCATTAAGCTCATTTCAAATTCGTGTTGCATGCACTTGAAAAATTCCTCACACATAGAGACATTAGTAGCACCAAATATAATATCATCAACATAGAATTGAACAATTAATAAATCATCATTTTTTGTTTTAACAAAAAGAGTAGTATCAACTTTTTTCATTTCGAAACCATTATCAATGAGAAATTTGCTCAATCTTATCATACCATGCTCTTGGTGCTTGTTTCAGGCCATAAAGTGCCTTTTTGAGTTTGAAAACATGGTTTGGAAAATCATGATTTTGAAAACCAAGAGGTTGCTCTACATATACTTCCTCCATAATGTAACCATTTAAAAATGCACTTTTGACATCCATTTGATATAATGTAAATTTTTTATAACATGCAAATGCACATAACATTCTAATGGATTCTAATCTTGCAACTGGTGCAAAGGTTTCCTCATAATCAATACCTTCTTCTTGATTGTATCCTTGAGCAACAAGTCTAGCTTTGTTTCTTATAATGGTGCCATTTTCATCTACTTTATTTCTAAAAATCCATTTAGTGCCTATACTAGAATGATTTTTGGGTCTAGGGACTAATTCCCAAACTTGATTTCTTTCAAATTGGTTCAATTCTTCTTGCATAGCCCAAATCCAACTTTCGTCATTTTCGGCTTCTTTAAAAGTTTTTGGTTCAAATTGAGAGACAAATGCAAAATGATTACAAAAGTTTCTTAAAGAAGATCTAGTTCTCATACCTTGTGATGGTTCACCAATAATAAGATCTTTAGGGTGAGCTTTTGCATACCTCAATTCCTTTGGTAAATCTTGGGAAGAATCATTTTAACTTCCACAAGCTTTTCTGTTAAGTTGTAATTCATCATCTTTGTCTCGTTTCATCAAGCCTTGATTCCTTGATTTGCCTTTCTACCTCAATAATATCATCATCTAAATTCTTTGAAGAAATAACATTGGTTTCATCAAATTCAACATGCATAGATTCTTCAATAGTAAGAGTCTTTTTGTTAAAAACTCTATATGCTTTACTATGGTTGGAGTAGCCAACAAAAATTCCAACATCGGCTTTTGCATCAAATTTTCCAAGGTTATCCTTAGTGTTTAAAATAAACATTTACATCCAAAAACTTTAAAAAATCCAATGTTGGGTTTTCTTCCTTTCCAAAGTTCATAAGGAGTTTTCTTTATTAAAGCTCTAATATGGACTCTATTGATTATAAAGCATGCGGTATTAATGGCTTCGGCCCAAAAATATCTTGGCAAATTATTTTCAAGTAACATGGTCCTAGCCATTTCTTGGATAGTCCTATTTTTTCTTTCAACAACACCATTTTGTTGTGGAGTTATAGGTGAGGAAAAATTATGTTCAAAACCATTTTCATCACAAAGATTTTCAAATGCAACATTGTCTACTTCACCACCATGATCACTCCTAATGGACACAATAGAATACCCTTTTTGATTTTGGACTCTTTTTGCAAATTTTGAAAAAGCTTGTATGGCCTCATTTTTAGTTTTCAAGAATAATACCCAAGTGAATCTTGAATAATCATCCACAATAACAAAAACATAATACTTTCCACCAAAGCTTTGAGTTCTTGATGGTCCAAATAAATCCAAATGAAGTAATTGTAGAGGTTTATTTGTTGAAATAAATTTCTTTGTTTAAAAGAAGTTCTCACTTGTTTTCCAAATTGACAAGCATCACAAATCTTATCCTTTTCAAATTTTATTTTGGAAGACCATCAACTAAATCATTTTTAGAAATTTTTGAAATTGTGTCCATGCTAGCATGACCTAACCTTCTATGCCATAACCAAGCATCATGATTAACAATGAAACAATTTTCTACATGATCATTAACATTAATATCAATTGTAAAAATATTACCACATCTATTACCAACAAATAATGTCTTATTGTTACTAACATCCTTAATGACACATCTATTAGGTTCAAAAGCAACAAAATATCCCTTATCACACAATTGACTAATGCTAATCAAATCATGTTTCAAACCATTAACAAGTAAAACATTTTCAATAATAGGTGAAGAAGGGTTACCAATATCACCATGTCCGATTACCCTTCCTTTGGCATTATCACCGAAGGTCACATATCATCCTTTCTTCATGATTAATCTTGAGAACTTGGAGGCATCTCCGGTCATATGCCTTGAGCATTCACTATCTAAGTACCACTTGTGTTTGCCACTCCTTTATTTCTACAATCAACATTAAAAGAGCGACTTTTTGGTACCCAAATGTTCTTGGGTCCTTCGGGGTTAGTTATGGTACTTTTTGAAACCCATATTTGTTTCAAATTAGGATTTCTCTTAATATAGCAAGAATACACTTTGTGTCATTTTCTTCCACAATAAGTACATGAATGATTAGGATTATTCATAGAAGATGCATGAGCAAAATAATTTTTAAAATACTTTTGATTTTTATGAGTTTTATATCCTAAACCGCTTTTATCAAAAACACACCTTTGGTTTTGTAACATAAAATTCAAATTTTTTGTGCTTTTTGTAAAACTATCAACAATATTTCTTAAGTCATTATTTTCCTTTTTCAAAATAATATTTTCTTTCTCTAATTTATCAAAATCCTTTTGTTTTAAAATCTCATTTTCAGTTTTTAATAAATGTATTTGGTTTTCCAAACTTTCAAAATCTTTTTGCTTTAAAATTTCATTTTCATTTTCTAAAGCTTCATTTACTTCCATCAACTCTTCTAATTGAGATAACATGATTTTTGACTTCTTTTTGAAAGCATTGATTTTTGAATTTTGCTTATCAACTTGCACATGTAAATTTTGAAATGCTTCAAGTAATTCATCATATGAAAGATTAGGATCATAGTTTAGAGTACTTACCTCATCTTCTCTTAAAGCCATGAAGCACATGTTTGCCACTTCGCAATCTTCTTCATTCTCCTTCAAGGTGATTTCATGAGTCATGAGAGAACCCATAAGTTATTCTAATGGTAGTTTGGTGAGGTCCTTTGCTTCTTGAATTGCCGTCACCTTTGGCTCCCAAGATTTTGGTAGACACCTAAGAATCTTTCTCACCATTTCAACATTAGAATAAGATGTACCAAGAGATTTCAAACTATTAATAATATCCGTAAATCTAGTAAACATTTCAGAAATTGATTCATCTGATTTCATCTTAAAAATCTCATAACTATGAACTAGCATACTAATTTTGGATTCTTTAACTTGACTAGTTCCTTCATGAGTTACTTCAAGTGTGTGCCATATTTCTTGTGCTGTAGAACAAGTAGATATTCTATTAAATTCATTTCTATCTAGAGCACAATACAATACATTCATAGCTTTAGCATTCAAACTCAATTTCTTTTTATCATCTTCACTAAACTCTTTAGGTTCTTTAAGCATGCATTCCCCATTTTCAATTTTGGTAGGAATAAAAGGTCCTTCCAAAACAATAGATCACAAATCATAATCAAAATATTTCAAGAAAATACTCATTCTAGTTTTCCAATAAGAGTAATCACTTCCATTAAAAAATGGAGGTCTAGATATAGAAAGTCCCTCAACATATGAAGTTGGATTAAAAGTTGCCATAGCTCAAAAATCGGTTAAGATTTAAAAAAAAATGAGCAACCTTGGGGGGGGGGGGGTGAATTGGGTTTTTATTTATCAAAACGGATTTGTAAAACTTTTCTTGAAAGATCAAAATTAGTTTACTTTTTCTTTGAGAATGAAGGTGAAGAAGATGAAATTAGAAGTTATCAAATATGTAATCAAGAGAATAATAATAATGAACAATCACAAGTGCAAGTAAATGTAAAGAGTATAGGGATAGAGAGAGTGCAAACTCGATGTACGTGGTTCGGCAAACCTTGCCTACGTCCACGGGCTCTTAGATCCACGAGCTAAGCTTTCCACTAAGTTATAGAAATCTTTACAACTTGCTTGATGAATAACTTCACCAAGACCTTTTCTTCCAACTCTTGATAACACCACACCAAGAGTTCTTCTTGATGAACAACATCACCAAGGCAACTTCCTTCAACTCTTGATAACACCACACCAAGAGTTCTTCTTGATGAACAACCTCACCAAGGCAACTTCCTTCAACTCTTGATAACACCACACCAAGAGTTCTTCTTGATGAACAACCTCACCAAGGAAAGAGTTCTCTCAAGGATAACTTTTATCTTTTACAAGAAGATCTCACTCTCACCACAATACAAAAACAAAGAAAATTTCTACAACAAAAGTACAACTCTCTTCAAAGAGTAGATAAAGAATATAAAAGCTCTCTAGACTTGATATTTCTCTTGTTTTTTGCTTGATAGATGCTTCTCTTGCTCTGTTGAATGCATGGGAGAATGGCTCCTTTTATAGGCAAATGAGATGAACTTGAACAAGTGAAGACACCAACTCCAAATTTTCTGTCCACCATAAAAACTGTAATCTTGTCTGCCATTTTTGTCAATGTTCTGTTTGAAATTTGAAAATCTACAAAACATAAAAGATTTTCAAATTTGAATAAGCTTTCTAACTCATCAAGAATCAAGTCATTTGGATATCTGTAGCTCAAGATATGGATAAAATACCATTCGGTGCTCATGTGACTTGATTTTTCTTTCTTGTGTCAGTCTGCCAAATTGAATGACAATTCTGTCAGCCTTCTGTTTGAAATTTGAATTTCTTCAAAACATAAAAGATCTGAATATTTGAATAAGCTTTCCAAAACATTAATAATCAAAGTATTTGGATATCTCTATCTTAAGATATAGCCAAAACACCATTCGGTGCTCATGTGAGTTGATTTTTCCTCTCTGTATCAGTCCATCGAATTGTATGTCAATTATGTCAGCCTTCCATTTGAAATTTGAATTTCTTCAAAACATATAAAATGTTCATCATTAAGTCATATTTCCAATTCCATAAGAATCAAGTTATTTTGATTTTTCTAGCTCAAGATATGTCTAAAAGAGTATTTGATACTCATGTCAGCTGCTTCCATTTGTCTTTCAATTTGCATGATGATTTGGACAACCTTGCACTTGAAATTTGAATTTCATTAAAACATATGAAATGTTATAAATTGAGTAAGCTTTCCAAAGCCTCAATAATCACGTCATTTGGATATTTGTAGAGATATAAATGACCAATTGATTAAACATTGCTCATGTGTCACATTCCTTGAGTCAATCCTTGTTCTTAAACTTTGGTGCCTTTAACATGTAGTCTTCTCGTTAGTTTCAACACTTCATTTTAATAAGCCTCTTCTTGATTTTAAAATTATTTCAATGATCTTACTCTTGTACATAAATAAACATGTTAGTAAATCTCAATTAATCAATGTGTATTATTATCATCAAAATTATCATGTAGCCTTAGGGCTAACAATTTCAAGTTTAAGAATTTCACTATTTGTTAAAAAGATTACACCATGACTTACAGTTTGTAGACTCCCTCTATTCTAATGCCTAGTCTAGATCTTACACTATATAGACTTCCTCGATGATAGGCTTCCTCGATGATAGGCTTCCACTGTTATAAAACAGATTCTCTCTTGTTCTACTACCTAGTAACAGTAATCTTGTTCCTCTCGAACTATACCCTCGTGAACATTCTCCTTTCTTGAAAAACAAATTGGAACAAAATACAATAACAAAAAAAAATTGAAAAAAAGATAAATTGGAACATATACATTAAGAAATGATGATTCATTTATCAATCTCAATGCTCTGAGAATGAACTCTCTCTAAATAGACAAATTGTCTCTGACTATTTGAAGCTTTTCTCTCCCACTAGGATCTTATTTTGGATGCCTTCAACATGCTATTGTCTCCCTTTGTATAGGCAGTCAAATTGATCAAGAGATTAGGAAATATTGCTCATGATTTCGAGTTTCGAAATTCACTTATGGAAATCATAATCATCATTAAGATCGAAGTTTGATCACAAGAGAACATCAAGGAGTGTAAATTCCAACTTGGTTATTCATTGTCCAAGAGCTGAGTTGAATGTGTATTCACTAGATTCACTAATGAATACGAAAAACTACATATTAAATAAGTGATAAATTTATCATTTTACACTTAAAGTATGATTAACCATCTCAAAGTAAGCATATTCTATATTTTATATTTGATAATAGTTTTGTTTTCAATTAATGATTAAATAACCTTTTCTTCATTCAAGTTTGATAAAATGGGGGCTTTTGTTACAGTACATCAGATGTACGATACATCAATTCAAATTATATAAAAGTTGTAAATGAGTGTATAAAAATTGCAAAGTTATAAATTAATATATAAAAGTTGTATTTTATATAATCATTTACAACTTTTATACTATATTAGAAATTGATTTATTGATACATTCAATGTACAATAGTATGACACATAAAATGGGCATAACTTTTTATCTATAACTCCTATTGATACGATTCTTGTGTCTGCAAAAACCTTATTCAATTTTCTACAAAAATGTATCAAGAAAGATTTCAACATCTGGATGTTTGGTGGGGCAAAAATTGGGCCGAATACAACTATCTCAGTTGCTACTTAGCCCACATATGCGTCAGTAACTTTTTGAATACACATTCAATACATATGAGCTAGTACTTTCTGGAAAGCTGAGACAATTATCTACAACTTTTATGAAGACATTTGGATGAAATTCTGAATATTTAAGTGCTAAATTCAATGGTCAAATTCGATGCAGGATGAGAAGTCCATGATTGTCAATAATTCACCAATTACTTTTACAATTTGATGACCCACAATCGTTGACAATTACCCCTCCAAATATAACTATAAATAAAGAGATGTTGTAAGCCCATGGAGAGCCTTTTCTTCCCTTTTTTCGGTTTAGTTGCAGATTCTAAGTTGATAGAATACCTTCATTTCTTTAGAGAAATAGTTGAATACCTTTCTTTCTTTAGACAAATAGTTTGTATCCTTATTTTCTTCAATTAATATTATCATGCCTATTTATCTTTAATTTTTTTTCTCATTTATATTATGCATAACTAGTTTTCATATGCTAAGGTGAGGAAATAATGATTTACCAGACTCTTAAACAAGGACTTAAAGATTATATATGTAAGTGGTTTATGTTGAATGTTTTATATTTATCTTCCTATTTCTTTCATGTTATTTGTTGATGGTTGGCTTTGCCACCTATTCTTTTTATGTTATCTGTTAATGGTTGGCTTTGTCACTTTTTATGTTATTTGTTGATGGTTGGCTTTGCCACCTATTCTTTTTTATGTCAAATAGTCTCATTTCTTCTTTATTTCATTTTTTTAAGTGGGTCTTGATCCATTATAAATAATCCTTGGCATAATAAATGCTTGGTTCCTTTCTAGATATCGTTTAGTTCTACTATCACCTAGTAAGGAATATTGATTTGTTGTAGACATATGTTGATTGACACAATGATTACTTAAACCCATTTACAATAATGTTTTAATTCTTGGTAATAAAAGAAAGTAAATATAATTCATATATCTAAAATGGGCTTCATTGTCATAATTTTTTATTGAAATCTCTTTAATGTGTGGATTCCAACTGATTTATACAAGAGTCGAATTTATCATTAATTAATACACCAAGAGTGGATTCCCTAACCTTAGCATGCATTTTCATTGTTGAACACATTTTAATTCACAAACTCTAATTTATTGTTTAATTAATTTTAGTTTCACAAAGCAACAATTTTTGGGAACTAGGTTATAATTATTTTAGAACTAAATAATATCGTCCTTTCATTTGGCAATCCTATTGGGATCGACCTCGTATAATCTTGGATCTATATTCCAGTTGATTCATGCACTTGCAAGTTTAATTAAAACAAATTTTTGGTGACGTTGCTAGGGATTGCGGTAGAAACACCATTTGGATCGGTAATTCTTCCACTAGTTCTAAATTTTGCACAAAAAGAACATGTGGCAAGGCCAACCATCAACAAATAAAATAAATAGAATAGGTGGCAATCAGTGGATAACATAAAAAGAAATAGGAGGATAAATTTAAAAAACATCTAATGTAAATAACTTAGGGATATAATCTTTAAGTCCTTGTTTAAGAGTCTAGTAAATCATTATTTGCTCACCAAGAGTTTTATCCTATCAGTTAGCATATGAAGATTAGTGATGCTTAATATAAATGAGAATACAAATATAAGTATAAAGCGGCATGATAATATTAATGAAAGAAAATAAGGATACAAACTATTTATCAACTTAGAATCCCAACAAAACAAAAATAAAGAGAAAAGAAAGAAAAGACTCTTCATGGGCTTGCAACATCATTCTATTTATAGTTACATTTTGTAGGGGTAATTGACAACAATTTTAGGTGATCAAATTATAAAAGAGATTGATGAATTGTCAAAGGGAAAATCGAAAAATAGACAGAATTAGGGGACTTGGACACATTTTGAAAAATTTTCATACCATAGATACTTTGTTAAGAAAATGACTAAAATACCCTTATGTAATTCAATTTAGAAAACAAAGAAAGAAGTGAACGAAACAAAGAAACCAGTCACTCCTTCCTTTCCTTTGTGCACTGTCCGAAACAATCTTTAACAGCTGAAGCTGAGCAACAAGGTAAGAAAAGTTTTCCTTAATCTCTCTCTAAATGGCATAAAAATTTCAGTAGGTTGTACTGTTTTCGTTCTTTATTATTTTGGTAACTGTCAACCGTATTATGTAGCTTAAAATAAGGATATATATGTGAACTAAGATTAGAGATAGTGCGATTTTTGTCAAAATTTGCTGGAAATTGTCAATCGTTTTAAGAAAATTTGGTATCGTAGTCGATGAGGAAGAAGACGAGTTTGTCGAGCCTCATCGCTCGATGCGTCAGATAGTCTCTCAACATGTCGGATGGTCATGTCAAATGTCAAGGGGTTGTGTCGAGTTTGTGCATCGAGTGGAGTGTTGAACGTGTCAGTTGTCGGATGTAAATTTCGTCGAGTTCGTGTGTCGAGTATATGTGTCATGTTAGTTGAGCGTCGATCGTCATGCATCACGTGTCCAGTTTGTGGTCGTGTCGAGTGTTTAGCATCGAGTTTCGTCGAGCTGTTTAGGTAGAAATGTCATTTTTGTGACTTTTGTAAGCAATTTCGTAATAATTTTTTGTCCACGGACCTTATATCATATGTCTCTATCATGTAGGAAATGGAAACTTTACGCGTATTTATTATATACAATGGTTCTTGGACTATGAAAGAGAATGGTAGTTATTTGTACACTCGGTGGGAGGGCGAAGCCATTGATAATTCGTAGGTCTATTATCTATAATGAGTTGGTTGACTATATTAGTACTGAAATGGGTTAGGTCTTCGTAAGCATAACATGAGTTTAGAGGTTCAATTTGCTTTTAAGGGTGTTTCTCCAATGTTGACTCCTATTGAGACTGACAATGATGTTTGTTTCTTTATACAATATTATTTGGAGGACCAACAGTCATATACACCATTAATTGTTAAAGTTAAAGATAGGGAGAAGCAAAGACAAAGGTCAGAATCTGATGCAGTGCGTAGGCGACAAAGATCTTCTCATCCCTCTTTGTTTTGCTCAGCAAGTGGAAGCAACCAATTAAGTGAGTCCACTCCTGTTTGTACACAACCACTATTGAATGATGACGTTGGCATTGAGTTTGAGTAGTATTCAGGGCATGTAGGGCATGAGTCAGTTGGGATGTTAGTTAAAAATGAAGAAGGGGTGCCCCTGTCGATGCCATCGAGATTGGTATGTCATCTTGATAGCATTAGAGAGTTTGAGAGTTTAGGTAATATTGATGTTAATAATGCTAGTTATGATGTTAATGATGACGATAGTGGTGATGAAGATTATGAAGATAATGATAATGGTAGTGATGATGTTAGTGAGCATGTTGACGATGACCATGATGATGTACTATTCGTATTGAGAATGATGTTGAGGGTTTGGATGATTATATTGTTGATGGTTAGGATGTAGATGGTTCACATTTTAATAACGATGAACAGATAGAGATCTTCAGTTATGTGAACCAGGATGTGCCGTTTACTATTCCTTCTCTAATTCACTCTGCACGTAATCCTCCACTATATGGACATCAACAAGAGCCAGTGTCGAATAATGAGCCGAGAATATATGCAAATCCTAGATATGAAGAAGCTAATGTGGGCTCTGAAAATGACAGCCGTCGGGCTAACACATTTAGGTGGATGTCACCTATTGTGCATTCATCATTCGTAGTTGGATATGATGCTTCATCATTTGTAGTTGATGGGACTGAGGATGGCGTTGGACAGATGTTTAATAACAAAATGGAGCTTCGTGAGAAGTTATCAAATTTGGCATTAAGACGCAACTTTCAATTCAAGGTGAGAAACTCCAATACAACAAGGTTTGAGGTTGTCTGGCATGCTAAATCTTGTAAATGGTGTTTATGTGCCATAAAGGTAGCCGATTCACATTTTTTCGAAGTGAAAAAGTATAAGAACCATCACACATGCTCCAGAGCCGGACTTCACTCAAATCACAAACAAGCAACTACACATGTCATTGGCAAACATATTAAGAGCAAATTCGTTGAGGCTTCGAGAATATATCATCCGAAGGATATTATGTCTGATGTTCAGGAGTCATTGGATGTTAATATCACATAAAACAAGGCGTAGAGGGCAAAGGAGGCAGCTTTGCAAGAACTTCATGGATCTCATGAGGAGTCATTCATACTACTCCCCCAGTACATGTACATGATTGAGAAAGCAAACCGAGAGACCAAAACGTCTTTAGAAACTGATGACAACAACCATTTTAGATACTTTTTCATGAGAATACAGGCCTCTATTGTTGGATTTGCATTATCAATTAGGCTAGTTATCGTAGTTGATAGTTCGTTTTTGAAAGAAAAATATAAAGGTACAATGTTTTTGGCTTCTTGTATCGATAAAAATAAACAAATATACCCATTGGCACTTGGAGTTTCTGAAAATGATGACTCCTGGAACTGGTTCATGAGACAGTTGCGTGATCATGTTGTACAAAATGTTTGAGATTTTGTTTTCATTTTTGACCGTCATCGTAGCATTGAACGAGCTATTGTAGCAGTTTTTCCTTATGCACTGCATGGATTGTACATTCATCATCTGAATGGTAACTTGAAGGCCACGTTCAAGGACAAGACTTTGCTGGATATATACTCCCGAGCTGCAAGGACATATCACTGTGCTGATTTCTACTATCATATGCGACAAATTGAATCGTATATGCCAGCAACAGTAACTTATCTTCGAGAGATTGGAGTCAATAGATGGGCACATTCACAGTTTCATGGCCAACAGTGTAACATCATGAAAACAAATATAGCTGAGTTGATGAACAGCTGCTTGCAACAAGCGCGATTCCTTTCAGTGACATTGTTAGCAGATTATTACTGGACGAACTTGTAGCAATGGTTCTATGAATATCGATAGTTATTTGCTAACTCAGAATTATATCTTTCGCTGTAGGCTAACAAGTTCATGGAGGAGCGTTCAAAGGAGGGCAAACATATGAGGGTTAGCAGTATCTCTCTTACTATGTATGAGGTGAGAGGCAACGACCGTGTTAGCATTGTTGACATGCACGCTCAGATGCACGTGTCGGGTGTTTGATCTTGATCAGCTTCCATGTGCATATGTATTAACTGTTTGTAAATGTATGAACCTACTGACGTGCCATGATTATTGTACCCATTGGTATACAACTGAAACATTACTACATGCATATGCTCTACCAGTTGTTCCTGTTGGAGTTAGTAAGGATTGGATGGTTCCTGAGGAGTTACGCAGCAGAGTGGTCCTACCGCCAGTCATGAGGAGACCAACCGGTCATCCTCAGAGGAATCGAATCCCTTCTATTGGTGAGTCTAGCTCGTCTCGAACGTGCGAGCGACGTGGAAGTTTTGGGCACAATCGTCAAACTTGTCGAAACCCAGTTCCTGACAGTGGATGATGGCTACCAAATGTAGGCAAGGGGTTTTTTTTGTCTATGTAATATTATTTGTTTGCTTTCAGCGACGTAGTCTATTTACATTATTCTCAGAATGCAACAACTCTCATTTTGTATTTATTAATTGTTTAGGTGACTATAACTTCAGAAGTAACATCAAGGAAGATCAACAAAGATGTGATCACTGAGCTCACTCAACTTTACAAAGAGAAATACTTGGGTGAAAGAATTCTTGCATATTTTGGGCGTAAGACTCTCTTAACGACAAACATGGTTAGGCCATCACATATCGTTTATACATATCTTGTTATCATTCAAAGAAATTTATTGTCAATGTATAAAACTTTCATGTATGAAATATTCATTTATGTGCTTCGTCAATGTATGCAATTTACAATATTTTTCCTGCTAAGAATTTATGTGCTTTTTCATTGAAATAAGCATTCGTGTATGAGAGACTCATTTATGTGCTTTGTCAAGGTATAAAACATTCATGGAGTAAATATTCATGGAAAACATGTGCTACTAAACAAATTATGACACTATACAAAAATGTGTAAATATCCACAAACTATATATCCACAAAAATGTGTAACTATACAAAATATATACACAATAGAAAATCAAGACGGAGTAGTGTTGGGCTGCTGGTCAACATCCGTTGACACAACATCAGATGTCCCTGTCGTAGCCGCAACATCAACTGGGACAACATCGGTAGTCCTGGTGGTGGCCGCAACATTGGTAGTCCCAGTGGTGGCCGCAACATCGAAAGGTAGAACATCGACTGACCTTGTGATGGCCTCAATCGCGGCAGGCCCTGTGACGCCCAGGATGGCATCCTCCGCCTGTGGACAAACTCGATGAGCATAAAGCTGGAATGCCATTCTTTCCCGCTGTAGTTGGTCTGTTAATGTCTTAAAGCCTGTCAATGAGTCTGAGGTGTCACAGCAAGAGGCTAGGGGAGGAGCATGCGGCGTGAAGTGTTTAAGGTACATGGAGTTCTTGGCAGGGGGCGTTCCATTTCGTACGGGGTTATGGGGTAGTCAGGATAACTGTAAACGTCTATCTATTGACACGATATAGGGTATCAACTCTGTCAGACACTAGACTGCATCTCTGACCATGTTGATGGAACTGTACGCAATACATGAGTCATATATGACTGTGACACGACGAATCAAATCCACCTCGGCTACCACCCAATGATTGTCTCAAATGTTAACTGGGATATAGAGCTGAAAAGGAAGTTGAGAACATGAAAATCGAAATCAACATTTCAAATAAAACGGCACGTACTAGTAGACTGAATATAAATGTACTCACCCTGTTCACATCAACCCATGGTCGTCCATCGAGGGGCATCTCCCTGAGGACAAACTAGACCATATTGGCCTCATTCACCCAATTAATGTCAAGTTTGTCCGAGTATTATGCCCACAATGACTTTACTTTTAACTATAATTTTATGAATACGGTTACCACATCGAAGGAATTAGAAAGTAACTATAAATTCAGATGTTTAGCAAATACCTACCTAGAAAATGGTGTTCTGGAAAGCAGACCTTTGGACACTAGCTATGCCCATATTGCAAGCTCTACAACGTAACACCCACAAGTAGTTGTCCATGTGCTGCATATAGTACCCTTCGTCAATGTATAAAATTCGAATGTATATTACAATATTAAAGGAGAGGAGAAGAAGTTAAACAAACCTTAGATGCAAGCCAGTGTGACGACATCATTAACGTCATGAAAAACTCACGATCAACTATGCAAACGCCCAAATCAATATCACCCACCTCGTCCTCCAGCCATTTATCAAATCTTATACAATCAGCAACTAGTACGGGGGCACGTGGATCAAATAGTGGAACCTGAGTCAACAATGACATACGTGACACAATGACTGTATCCTGGACAGTGGTCTTGCCAAGATGTACAATGGGCACCTCGGGGGGCTGAAGATCTGGTCTCTCAATAGGCTGAACATCTGGGGCCTTCGGTTGTACCGTGGGCTCAACCTTCACGCTCTTTCTACCCAGTGGACTAATAAAGGGGCTTCGTTTATGCTATCCCAAAAATAGACGGCAACCTCAGAGCAAAACGAAACCTGTGGTAGGAGCATTGGCGGCACGAACACTCGTGTCCATGGGTTCAAGTTCTGTTGGCTCCTGACTTTCACTGTCATCCCCCAAACCTCCGTTCGAATCCTGTATTAAAGAAAACCAAAATGTCAAGTTAAGCGGTATGACCTAATGGAAAGCATAAAATCTATTTTTTAACTTGTGCTACGTACCATGGCAGTGTATCCGAAATGGCCACCCAGTAGAACAATAGCCTCACGCAGACGAACTATCTCCTCCCACATGGCCTTGTTCTCCTCACGTATGTCCTTGTTCTCCGTCCGTAACTTTGTTATCATCTCTCAAAGTCCTACAAGCTCACGCAGCACTGTGCTCTTAAACCTATCATGGAACGGCTGTGCCTGTATATCATTATTCAAGATCACCATGACAAACCAAACAACCATCAAAGTAAATGGACAAGTATACAAATGTATTTTATCATTACATACCTTCGAGCTTGAAGGGACATCGGCTAAATGAGGGGAAATGTCACGATAGGTGGTCGTACCACCCAATGGAGGAATTGAATCGCCTGCATGCCTATATCTGTCGAACGTGGTAGGTGCAGGATGATGGTGGGACTGACTGTGTCCATGTCTGCCTCCATATTAGGTTTATCGACGGGACTATGTCCAGGGGGATGAGTTCCGGAAGGATCCCTATAACCATGACCCTCCTATGTTGGACGTGTAGGACTAACGGGGGACGTAGGCGATGGAGTCAGTAGCACTAGTAGTGTCTCTGATCGGCCCCACCACAGGGCTAATAAGGGAAGCAAGCGATGGAGACCGTACATGTTCAAATACAGCACTGGCTGTGTCTTTGACTGGCCCTACCTCAGATCCAATAGGGGAACTCTGACCAGCAGGAGGTGGAGTTGATGGATTCTCTGTCGGAAGTGGTTCAATCCTCTCATTGGACATTAAAAAAGCATCCAAAGATATCGCCCAGGCTATATGTGCACCTCTTTGGATGCCAACTACTTCAGCGAGCCTATTATACCATTCTGTCATCTGCTCCACCTCAGATAGCTCCAAAACGATAAGTGGACGAGCCTGTGTCAACAAATAATCCATCAAATTAAACAGTGATTCGTTGTGACCAAAAATAGGAAAAGTTCTAAAGACAAGGGAACCTTACATACATGCCTCCTAACCAGTAGGATATCACATTTGACGATGTCCTCCTATGGGGTCTTCTTTGTCTCCTACTTTAACAAGCGCGGTATCCTCTCCCTATCGATCGCTCACTCATATGTCGTGCCAATATACGGCGCGGCCTCGGAAAACCAAACCTTAATAACATAAGGGTTTTTAGTGACAAATGGTATTAAATTTGTAACTCAAAGAAACTAATAAATAGGTCAACATATTTGTTTTTCAATATAGACCTGAAAAGCGTACGGGCACCCTTCTAAGTTATACCTCTCGCACTACTTTCCTTTCCCCTTCGTCTTCTTGTTCTTCACTTCCGCTCGCTTCTTATACCTTCCTAATCTCCCGTCCAAAGCATTTTTCATTCCTTTAAGTGTCTTCTCGTAAGACATTGAACCCCATGGATAATTGTTAAAATCATCGAATGTGTTGACGAAATTCAACCACACACGGGAGACATATTGGCATCAATCCCGTGCCATGAAAAAATGCTCGAGCACGTAATACAATGCCAGCTTTACAACATCCTCATATAGCATAGCTAACACATCTAATTCGTGAAGTCTCGGATAGAAATCCTTGAGCTCCAAATCTTCGCCCTCGAAATAAATATCCAACAAAGGGCACCGATTCAAGACAGTCAGCATTGGTGGCACAGTGGAAGCAAATCTCAATCCAGTGACCAAACCGAACTCATGGGTAGAAAAATGAATCAGTCTTCCTGGAAAGAAGGAAAAAAAACATAAGATGTCAATAATGGTAACAAAAAACATAACTACAAATACCATATGCTCAAAAATAAAATTATTTAACTACATTGTAGTTCAAAACCATATTTTTACCTTCAATGAGGAACCACATCTCGTCATCATATCCTACTGTGTTAAACTCCTACAAAAGTACATTGTGCACCAACTGAGATGAAATGATAGCTCCCGAATGTCTAGGAGAAACCCAAAATATGTATTACGAAACATGTGTTTTTACCTCACACTTAAAGTCTTGCGAATCCAATCTATACAGTCCAAACTTGCCAAATTTGTGATAACCGCATGGTAGTGCTCATCATACGATGTCTTCAGGGTGAAGGACAGTCCAAATTTATTTGCCATTTGCTTCAACCTACAAAAACAAAGTCCGTTATAGTTAAATTTGATGCAAAAAGGCAAAAAAACAAGGCTAAAACAAGCAACCTGTCAAAACGCTCGACACACTCGACGAAACTCGACAAGCTTGATAGAGCTCGACATAGAAACCGACAAAACTTTGTCCGATGAAACTTTTATCAGATTTAGAATCCAACATTCGACTAGTCGGGTTATGTATCCGACACTCGACACAATTGTTTTCACTTTCATCTGACACTCTACATCAGGTTTTCTTACATAAAATCGATACTCGACATTCCCTAGAGAGATGTCGAGTGTCGAATACATTATTCGAGACATCGATATGTTAGTTTTCACGAAATCGACACTTGATATCATCGAAAATTCCATGATGTCGAGTGTCAGTTAGTGCATCTGACATGACTCGATACATCAGTGTCGAGTGTCGAGATGTGTCGAGCGAAAACCGACACTCTCCATCTTCTATCTCACGACTAAACCCGTTGATTTTCACAGTTTTCATACATATCGAACCACAAAAATCACCTAATAACACTAAATTTATATCTAAAAACACATAATAAGCTCATAAATCCAACAGAAACTCAAATCCCTAATTCAAATTCCCTAAAAACTAACCTATATCTAACCAAATAGAAAACAACCAAATAAATCACTAAAACTACGAAAAAACCTATGAATAAACTTACCACAGTGTCGATTCTTGCTTCTCTCTGCGTCGTTTTGCTTCTATCCTCAGAGGATGCTCGCGTCGGTTTGCGTTTCAAGCGGTGTCGAGGGATTTCAGAAATATATGTCTGAAGAGGAAAATAAGGCTTTAGGAATAAATTGAATACATAAGGGTATTTTAGTCTTTGTGTTAAGAAATTGTCTATGGCATGAAAATTTTTCATATTGTGTCCAAACTTCATTTAAGTCCCTTAATTCTGTCTATTTTTTCAATTTTTCCATTGTCAATTCTTAGACTCCTTATCTTGCATTGATTTTAACCATTAAGTTTAGCTTTGAAATATTTAAATTTCCTCAAGATGTCTTCATGAAAGTTGTAGATATTTATCTCAGATTTTTAGAAGTTACTAGCTTATACATATTGAATATGTATTTCAAAAGTTATGGTTAACAGACTAAAGCACGTTTAGGTTAGGCTACAAGTGCAGATGGTTCTGTTTAGCCCAGTTTTAGGCCCACCAAACATCCAAGTCTTTTTTTTTTTGAAATACACTTTTATAGAAAATTGAATCAGCTTTTTACAAATACAAGAATTCTATCAATCAGAGCTATATATAGAAAGTTATACTCATTTTATCAAACCCACATCAAAAGGTTATTTAATCATTAATTGAAAACAAAACTATTATTTAAGATAAAATCAAGAACGTGCTTAGTTTGAGAGAGTTAATCATACTATTAAGTATAAAATGATGAGTTTAACTCTTATTTATATGCAGTTTTAAGTATTTATCACAACAAATTATGTAAATGATTTCTTTTCTTCTTGATGTCAATAAATTCAAAATTTTCTACACTCTAACTCAAAGTTTGCAAACATTTGTTTTGCTTTGATTTTTTAGGCCCCAAAATTAATTTCTTCCCATACAATTAATCAATCAAGGTTTCTTTTTTCAAATTGAATTGTTTTCATAAAAATATATATAAGGCAAAAATTAATTCCTTAAATTCCAAGATGATATTATATTACATGGTATGATATTTATAAGCAATCAATGAAACTATATATGGAAACTTTAATTCATAATCTTATAGAAGCTAGTTAAGATAATTATTTTAAATACATGATATAATTAATTTCCATTAGTGAAGTATTGTTGCTCCAAAAAATGGTTGGTTTCTCTTCTCTTTGGAAACCATATTTATAGGTACAATATTCCCAAAATATCCAATAATTATTTCTGGTATATTTTGATCTTAATCAATTTAATAAATATTATTGATATAATAACATTATGAGTAGATAATTCATATAGGAGATCTAAATTAACTTAATATGGATTTTGTTTAATATTTTTAAGTGAAAGGGAAAATATACATGTAGTTACACAAATTCTATGAACATTTATATATTTATTATTCAAAATGACCTTATTGCTTGTATTGAGTACATAAGCTCAAATATTGAAACATAAATTGGGCCACTAATTGGTCATTAATATCACTAATTACGTAGTTTATTAGTAATACTAAATATTGCAACAACATTATTTTACATAACTTCCACATATATCATAGATGCATTTATCACAAGAACGATGTCGTTATTTGCATTGAATACTACAATCCCTTGAAGATTTGTTTTTCCCAAAACAATTAATGCCACATTCTTTAAATCCTTCTTCTGAACAATAGATACTTAAAAAATTGAAAATTTTAATTAGAAATAAAATAAAAATTGTTTACCTCATTATAGACTACTTTCTTACACTTACAAAATCTGTATATAAAATTAATAAGACACTAAGCGAATGGAAAGATAAATATAAGAAAATCAATGTAATAAGTACTGATGAGTAATGTGGTATTGAATAAGTGACAATAACCATGTATACAAATTTTATAATGTAGTATTACTCATCATAATAATTTAAAAGGTAATTATGCTGAAATTCTTTTTTTTTTTTTGCTTAAAAAATACTTGGCATTGACATAGTTTTACTTTAGAAAGCACTTGCTGTATAGAACTTTTAAACATCTTAAGAACACACCTATTAGCGTATAATGAAGAAAAAGAAAATTCAAGTAAAAATATAGAAAAGAGAGAGGACATAAGAGAGTAGTTTGGAATTACCAATGGAGTGAGAAAAAAGAACAAGGTAGAGGAAGACGATTAAGATAAACTATCGCTTTGATGATGCCATGTCTATTCATACAAGTTCTTGAGACGATATAAGTAAATTATATATGTGAAATTAAGAAGTAAGAACTTGTGTTCTTATAGATAGAGCGATAAATTGAAGGCCATGAACAACATATAAAATTCAAGACTCTTTGACGAGTTCATAATTCTAGTAATTAGCACTAACACAAAAAATAATAATAAGCAAGTTCTTTGTTTTTTTAGGAAAGATCACCAACCCTAATGCTGGTAATTAAGGCTAAAATTAGAGGAGTTAAAATTTCTCAATAATTATATATGGAAGGATCAACAACCCCTCTAAATTATACTTTTTTTTTATATCAATTTATATCCCTTAGATTTATATAGATTAATGATTAGGATTTGATTATATAGCAAGTAAATATTAAGGTAATAATTAAATGCACATAGAATGAATAATAATTAAGGTAGATAACTAAAGATATTTTTCTCTCTCCATTCTTCCTCCGCTTGCCTTTACATCCTCTATCTCTTGTAATTTAGGTATAATTTAAATTGTTTCTTAAACAATTTTAAAAATAATCAATAAAAATATTACTTAATTAATTACCTAAAAATACACTAATTACTTGAACAACAATATATAATAAATTAAAATGATACATTAAAACATAATATCATCATCCACATTAAATTGATAAATTTATTTATTTAAATTATTAAGTGTTATTTTCTTATTATAGCTTACTTAACAATGAATATACTTAATAATTTTAAAATTGATATTTGTTTAATAAAATTTTTCTGATTTATTGTCTATTATATCTGTTGGATATATATATATTCAGAGTCTTCCTATTAAAAAGGAGTAGCATAACCTCATATCTGGTATTGAAGTAACAATTTCTTCGATGGCTTCTTTTGGACGTTGTTGTATTAATTTGGAGAAAATTGTTATTAGTTATGAATTAATTTTAATTTATTATATATTATTGTTTGAGTAATTAATGTATTTTTAGGTAATTAATTAAGAAATATTTCCATTGATTATTTTATTTTAAAATTGTTTAAGGTATAATTTAAATTATACATAAATTACAAGACACAAATGATGTAAAGGTAAAAGGAAGAAAAATGGAGAGAGAAGAAAATAATTAATTACTTACCTTAATTGTTATTCATTCTATGTGCATTTAATGATTACTTTAATATTTATTTGCCATGTAATCAAATTCTAACATAATTTTATAAATCTAAGGGATAATTTGATGTAAAAAAAAGTGCAATTTAGATGGCTGCTGAAGAAGGCTTGATTTTTAAAACTAAACAATAATTCCATATTGGCAAGGCAAAGGAGTTTAATGATAATTTATAAAAGAATTGAAGGGGGTGATTCATTTTAACTGCAAAATCAAAATAAAAATAATAATTTTCTTTTAATAAGTAACTCTTAAGGATATTAGTATCAAAGGAATTCTTACAATTGAGTGGATTTTTTAGTAGTAAAACCCTAATAGCAACAATACTTAAAAATAAAAATCTTTCTTAATTAATGACACTCAAGTTTTTTTTATTCCCAAAAAACCAATAAAGATAAAGATTTGTACTCTCCTCTCTTTAGGTGATCTAACTTAAGAAAAAGATATTTTTCAAATTCAACTTCATAAATGGATTTTACATGAATTATGATCGCAACCTAAAAAGTTACGGTGAAATTGTGTCTATAAAAATTAAATGTGAGTTTTTTATTTCTTAAAATATATTTGTAAAAATTAAATGTGATTTATTTATTTCTTAAAATATACTTTTACTTGAGAAAAATTCTAATTTGATTAAGCGCTTAACTATGTAAAGCACATGCTCACTAATGTATATAGAGAAATTAAAAGGGAGGATATAAGAGAGAAATATAATACAGAAAATCTCGATAAATGAATGTTTGACAATTTAATAATCTTGATTAAATAATAAAATTTGCTGGTCCCAACATCAACTTATGTATTATATTAATAAATTTGCTAAAGGTATAAAATAATTCTTTTTTTTTTTCAAATCCTATAGGACTAAATTAATAATCAGTTAAATACATATCATAAATTAACTATAAATTCATAATATTAAGGTGAATTTTTCTTATTCTAGTTTCTCAACTATGCTCTTTCTAAAGATATGCATATAAAGTTTTTTACTTAAAGTTTTTTTTATTTTTACTTGCTATCTAAACTAAACTAAACATTATCGTTAATTTTTTGCAAAGTATGCACCATATTTGTTTTGTATCTATTTATTTATTTATTTCACATTGTAGCAAAGCGTTATTTAAGGTTATTATTGCTTGAATGATCTCTTTCATAAAATATTTGCTAAACCACAACTATTATTTATATCATGGTCATCATCAACTAGCATATCCATTACTCTTTTAATAATCTCTTTATTAGTAGGAGATCCCATAGCTGTATTATTTTTACTAGGATAAATTGCAAGTTTTGCAGTGGATAGATAGTTACAGAAACTAAACGGTAAACAGTAAAGTAAAATAGAACAGAAGATTTTACATGGTTTAACTATAATCAAGCATATATCTATGGATAATAGTAGTTACAATCCGCTATGTTGTATATATTTACATTCGACTCAGGATTTTTTACAATGGTAGACTCCCTCTCACTCACTAACCTAGTCTATGCAAACTTGATTATTGTTGATCACAACCATAATCTTTCACACTATTCTAAAACTACACTTTACGGAAATGCCTAACTTAACTATACCAAGTAAAGTAAGACTTAACGAACATAACTGTTAAAGACTCATATAATCACTTAACTCACTTAAACTTACATGATGCTCTAACATTTACAACCATATTCGTGCAGGCACTTAATTACCTTAAGCCTTGCACAATCTTCACCCACTGAATCAAAGTATAAGGCTTTTTACAAGTAAACAAATGACAAAATATATCAATCTAAAATCCATAAGTGCAACGCCATATTTTGAGTCCCCCTTTATATAGGCTACAAGGATAGCTTCATAAAGTATGTTGTCATTAATTGCAATCATCATAAATCTGTAATAATTCAAGAAGACTCAAAAGGTATGATTAGATCATGATTTACATAATGTAGGAAGTTATATAGAAATTCTCTTAGATGATTTAGGACACCCATAAAAAGTGCCCTAATCATATATGAGATTGACAATCACGGTAAAACCTTTCTCTATAACATGAACTTCAATCAATTAGTCTTTTCCTAAAATAAAAATTTTCATAAGTGATAAATTGATAGGTGTCTAATTATATATCATTTTCATATTAATTCGTCCATGTTTCTTTGCTATATTCCTTGGTATTTTTATGTTTTTGTGTGGTTTTGATGTTTGTAGGAGTTTTGGAGCAACTTGCACAAAAATGGAGTAAAACCCTTCATTTTCACCTTTGCTAGTCAACCATCTTCTCGGATTTAATTGTATTGATATACAATGAACCCGATGACATGTTGTATATCGTTGGAGAGCTCTCGAAGTCTATTTTCTAGAGAAATTTACAGTTCATAAATTCATTCAGTGTACCAAAAGTTATAATCAAAACAGCGTGAGAAGTGTAGAAATATAATTCCACAAATCTCTGTAGCATGTATAATACGGGATACTATAGCAAAGTATATAAACACATTTTAGGGTTTTATTTTGATAACTTGAAGAGGGGAAAACGACTTAGAGGCTGCAGCTCTGGAATTCTCTCATCTTTTGGAGTTCTTGAAGGAGAAAGAAAGCTTGGAAAGAGGAAGAACTACAAATCTAAGGAGATTTGCAAAATTTGCTAAGTTTCTTCCTTTCCCTTTCATTTTCTGGAATGTTTTTGCATTGTGTTTGTATTGACTACGTTTTTGAACATGTGTAACTGAATCTGAATTGGTTGAGGGTGATTTCAAAGCCCTTGATATGGTTTTTGTGAGTTGATTGTGTAAGAAATTGTTATCCAATTCTCTAATTGAAGTTGCTTGTATTTTCCCATATCTAATGCTTATGATTGCTTACTGATTGTATTTGGAATGGCCAACTGAATATAATCTGTTGTTGTCTATTGCTAGATTAGAAATCTTGATCCGTAATTGTCATGAATTTCCAATCATTAGTAGCAAAATTGTGATCAGAGATTGCAATTGGAAAATACAACCTAGGTTAAATAATCTGAACCTGTGTGATTATTGCTTAGATCAACCTATCTTTCTTATCGTAATGCTTCCATTGAATTAAACTTAGAGAGCTTGTTCTAGGTTGTTCAATGGATAGAGATTAAATAAAGAGCTTGTTTTACTTAACAACAAAGTAAGGAAAGATTGGGGTAACAGAGTTTGTTGTTATCTACGGTTGGTAACTTCAATGCTGTAATTGGATGACAATTCTATGTTAATTCACAAATTCATATCTTGTGACAGAGAAAGAACCCTTAACCAAGTGTCTCTCATTGATTTTTCACTCCATTTTACTTTATGTTGTGTTATTGTGTATTTACATTAATATTTTATTTAGTTAATCCATCAACAAAACCCCCCATTTATTCTGTTGTTGCTTTTGAATAACAAATTCAATTAGAATCAATCCTCGTGGGAACGATATCTACTTATCACTTTATTACTTGTGCGACTCGTATACTTGCTAGTTTCGAACGCATCAAGTTTTTGGCGCCTTTGTCGAGGATTGATTTTCTAATCAATTTGTTGTTCTGTTTTTACTACTGATTCTTGATTGTTATTTCCTGATTGTTTGTGTTTAGGCTTTTATGTCCGAGGGAGAAGCAGATCAACGACTTAAGAGAATTAAAGAGTTTCTCCAATCCTCGAATTTAAGGCTAAATCGGTCAATTTCAACTCCACCACCAGAATTTGACCTTGCACGACATACTTCCCTCCCATCTTCTTACAGTTCAATCAAATTTGAATCGGAAGCAATGGCGATGGAAAACGATCAGACTCTTAAGGAGTTAGCGGCTCCAATTATTGATCAACAACTGCTATGCATAAGCACCAATTTTGAGATAGATTTTGAACTTAAATCTGGACTGATTCATCTCTTGCCTACATTTCATGGTTTTGCAGGAGAGGATCCGAACAAACACCTCAAAGAATTTCATGTGGTATGCTCAAGTATGAAGCCAACCGGCGTTTCTGAAGAGCAAATTAAATTGAGAGCTTTCCCATTCTCATTAGCAGATTCGGCAAAAGATTGGCTATACTATCTACCACCAGGTACCATTACCACTTGGAATGAGATGAGTAAACTCTTTTTGGAGAAATACTTTCCAGCCTCGAAAGTTACAAATATTAGAAAAGATATTAGTGGCATTCGACAACACAATGGAGAATCACTTCATGAATATTGGGAGAGATTTAAAAGGTTATGTGCTAGCTGTCCAAACCACCAAATTAGTGATGGACTCCTAATTCAATATTTCTATGAGGGTCTCTTACCAATGGAAAGGAGTATCATTGATGCTGCTAGTGGTGGAGCACTAGTTAATAAAACACCGAACGTTGCAAGACGTTTGATTAGTGACATGGCAGCAAACTCCCAACAATTCAGCCGTCAATTTGAGCTACAACTACCAAAAAGAGTAAATGAGGTAAGTACTTCAAACATTGAACATCAACTTTCTGAACTTACCACTCTTGTAAAAAAATGGCTGTAGGACATATGCAGCAATCTTATGCATGTGGAGTATGTTCTGCCATGGACTATCCAACCGACATGTGTCCAACTTTGCAAGAAGGAGATACAGAACAAGCCAATGCCATGGGTGGATTTCCAGGACAACCAAGGCAAAGGTATGACCCTTTCTCCAATACTTACAATGCTGGATGAAGAGATCACCCTAATTTAAGATATGGGAATCATCAACCAATTGCCCCAAATGCCATACCAAATCGACCACCAGGTTTCAATCAAACAAGGGTGCAGCAACCATTACAAGCACAACCACAACCAGCACCACAACCAGCTCCACAAAATTCAGGTATGTCTCTCCAGGATATTGTTAAAGCACTTGCCACTAACACAATGCAATTTAAGTAGGAAACTAGGGCAAGTATCCAAAACCTGAAAAATCAAATGGGACAATTGGCCACTAACATGAGCAAATTTGAGAGTCAAAGCTCCAAAAAATTACCTTCTCAGCCAGTGATCAATCCAAGAGAGAATGCTAGTGCTGTAACTTTGAGAAGTGGGAAGCAATTAGAGATTCCACTAAAGAAATCACAAACTGATGAAGGGGATGACACCACTTCCACCATGAATAAAACATCATCTTCTAAGGTAAATCCGAAAACCCATATTCCTTCATATGTTACTCCTCCACCATTTCCTAGCAGATTTGCAAAATCAGAGAAGGAGGAACAAGAGTAGGAAATCCTAGAAACTTTTCGCAAGATCGAGGTAAATATACCACTGCTGGATGCTATTAAGCAAGTACCTCGTCATGTGAAATTTCTCAAAGAGTTATGCACCAACAAGAGAAAGTTGAAAGGAAATGAGAAGGTAAGTGTGGGGGAAAATGTTTCAGCTGTATTACAAAGAAAAATTCCTCCGAAATGCAAAGATCCAGGTACGTTTACTATTCCATACACCATTGGTAATACCAAGTTTGAAAGAGCTATGTTAGATTTAGGAGCATCTATTAATGTCATGCCATATTTTATTTATGCTTCTTTGAATCTTGGATCTCTTGCGGAAACTGGCATTGTAATTCAACTTGCTGATCGTTCTAATGCATATCCTAAGGGAGTTGTGGAAGATGTGCTTGTGCAAGTAAATCAATTGGTTTTTCCAGTAGACTTCTATGTTCTGGAAATGGAGGATGAGATATCTCCCAATCCAACACCGATCCTTTTGGGGAGGCCATTCTTGAAAACTACCCGAACTAAGATTGATGTTAATGATGGCAATCTCACCATAGGATTTGATGGCGAGGTGATTCGTTTCAATATTTTTGAGGTAATGAGGTACCCTAGTGACTTGCATTCTGTTTTTGCAGTGGATGTTATCGATTCTTTGGCACAACAACTTTTTGAGTTAACTCACAAGGATGTATTGGAAGTAGCCATTAGTGAGCAATAGGGGCAGAAAATTCCAGAGAATCAAGGAAGTTGATACAAGTGTCTAAAGAAGTGGAGGAAGTTGTGGCAAGCTTGGATGAGACTATAGCTATCACCACAAACAGGTATGATATTTCGTACATTGAATTGCCTTTATCTAATGAGAAACTTCTTCCTTCTGTGATGAAAGCACCTGCCTTGGAGCATAAGCCTCTTCCAGATCATTTGAAGCATGTATTCTTGGGTGAGAAAGATACTTTGCCAGTCATAATAGCAAAGGGCCTTGCACCATTACAAGTAGAGAAACTCATCCGAGTGCTTCGAGATCATAAAACAGCCATTGGGTGGACAATCGTTGACATCAAAGGTGTTAGCCCAGCCATATGCATGCACCGTATCTTATTAGAAGAAGGATCCAAGCCCACTCGAGAAGCACAGTGGAGGTTGAACCCTCCAATGATGGAAGTTGTCAAGAAAGAAATCCTGAAATTGTTAAATGTGGGTGTGATTTATCCAATTTCGGACAGCAAGTGGGTGAGTCCAGTCCAAGTTGTTCCGAAGAAATCTGGTGTTACAGTGGTTAAGAATGATAATAATGAGCTAGTTCCCACTCGTACCCAAATCGGTTGGCGAGTTTGTATTGATTATCGGAAGCTCAATTCAGCAACTCGCAAGGATCACTTTCCTTTGCCATTCATTGATCAAATGCTGGAGAGGTTAGCAGTTCATTCTCACTATTGTTTTCTTGATGGCTATTCAGGATATAATCAGATTGTCATTGCCCCTGAGGATCAAGAGAAAACTACATTCACCTGCCCATTCGGTACATTTGCCTATCGACGCATGCCATTTGGTCTTTGCAATGCCTCTGCCACTTTCCAAAGGTGTATGGTAAGTATTTTCTCTGATTATGTTGAGAACATCATAGAGGTATTTATGGATGATTTTAGTGTTTTGGGTGATTCTTTTGATAAATGCCTTGACAACCTTACCCTTATACTTCAAAGATGTATAGAAACTAACCTTGTTCTGAATTGGGAGAAATGTCATTTTATGGTAGATCAAGGTATAGTTTTGGGACATGTTATTTCTGCTAAGGGTATAGAGGTGGATAAATCCAAGATAGATCGTATATGTTCCTTACCATCTCCCACAAGTGTGCGGGACCACAAGTGTGCGGGATATTTGTTCGTTTCTTGGTCATGCAGGTTTTTATCATAGATTCATCAAAGATTTCTCGAAGATAGCATTGCCCCTTTGCAGATTATTACAGAATGATGTGGCCTTTGAATTTGATGAGAAATGCAAAGAAGCATTTGAGAAACTGAAGGAACTCTTGACTTCGGCTCCAATAATCCAATCTCCAAATTGGGATTATCCATTCGAGATCATGTGCGATGTGAGTGACTATGTTGTGGGTGCCATTTTGGGTCAACAAATTGGCAAAATTCCACATGCCATTTACTACGCATCTCAGACTTTAAATTATGCTCAACTTAATTATTCTACCACTGAGAAAGAGTTGCTAGCGGTTATTTTTGCTTTAGAAAAGTTTCGATTTTATTTTATTGGTACTAAAGTAGCCGTTTATTCTGATCATGCAGCTTTGAGGTACTTGCTCACAAAGAAAGATGCAAAACCAAGGCTTATCAGGTGGATACTCCTGTTACAGGAATTTGACTTGGAGATCAAAGATAAGAAGGGAAGTGAAAACTTAGTTGCAGACCATCTCAGTCGTATTGTCCATGATAAGAATGCACTGCCATTACAAGAAAGTTTTCCAGATGAACAATTGTTGTCTCTAAATGTATTAGCCCCTTGGTATGCAGATATTGTCAACTACTTAGTTACCAAGAAGCTACCACATGACTTGACTCGAGCTCAAAGAGACAAGATCAAGAACATTGCCAAGTATTACATATGGGATGATCCGCACTTATGGAAGCATTGTTCTGACCAAGTGATAAGAATGTGCGTTTCTGAATCTGAATTTAATTCAATTTTAACCTTCTGTCATTCTTATGCATGTGGAGGTCACTTCGGACTAAAAAGAACAGCCCTTAAAGTTCTTGATTGTGGATTCTATTGGCCATCATTGTTCAAAGATGCATATCTATTCTACAAAGCTTGTGACCGTTGCCAAAGGACAGGTAATTTAAGTGCCAAAAATCAAATGCCACAAACCCCTATACTTGTTGTTGAGATTTTTGATGTGTGGGGTATTGATTTTATGGGTCCTTTTCCTTCATCTTTTGGTAATGTTTACATTATACTTGCTGTGGATTATGTTTCTAAATGGGTGGAAGCAAGAGCTACGAGAACTCATGATTCTAAAGTTGTTGTAGATTTTGTGAAATCTAACATTTTTGCGAGATTTGGAACACCAAGAGCCATGATTAGCGACAGAGGGACACACTTCTGCAACCTATCATTTGAAGCCTTGCTCAAGAAATACAACATCACTCACAAGGTGTCTACTGCATATCATCCACAAACTAGTGGTCAAGTTGAAGTTTCAAATCGAGAAGCCAAGTCCATTCTCGAGAAGACAGTGAATCCGAACTGAAAAGATTGGAGCCTACGATTGAAAGATGCACTTTGGGCGTACCGGACTGCTTACAAGACAACTATTGGTATGTCTTCGTATAGGTTAGTCTATGGTAAGCCATGGCACCTTCCAGTGGAGCTCGAACATAAAGCATGGTGGGCAGTAAAGCTTTGTAACATGGAGATGGGTGCTGCTGGAGAACAAAGGAAGCTTTAACTACAAGAATTGGAAGAACTTAGAAATGATGCCTATGAGAATTCCAGAATTTACAAGGAGAGAACTAAGGCATTTGATGATAAACTAATCTCCAGGAAGAATTTTGAAGTGGGACAGAAAGTTCTTTTATTTCATTCTCGCCTCAAGTTATTTCCAGGTAAGTTACGATCTCGATGGGTTGGACCTTTTGTTATTACTAATATTTTTCCTCATGGTGCAGTGGAAATCAAGAGCTTAAAAACGGACAAAGTATTCAAGGCGAATGGGCACAGGTTGAAGCCTTACTATGAGAATTCAGTGATGTAGGACATCGATGAGCTACCTCTCTACGAGTCAACTTATCTTGATGGGTGAGGGCAGATAACGTCAGGCTGAGGACGTTAAACCAAGTGCTTATTGGGAGGCAACCCAATGTTTTTGAAAAAATAAATAAAAAGAGAAGAAGAAAAGAAGGTAATGATGATCAATTTTTGTGTCTTGAGGAGATTCCTCTCATAGGCTTTATCGAACGTAATTGATCAGGTTTTATCTCTCTTTACCATTTGTCTCATTTGTTTCTTTGTTTGTTTTTGACTTTTGTTTGCTATTGTGTTTTTATTTCTTTTATGCGTCTTTATTTTATTTTGTTTTCTTTTCGTTTCTTTTGTTTAATTTGATTTTTCCCTGCTTTGAGCTCATTTGTGCAACAGCTTGAGGAAACATCTAAACGGAAGTTGAAGCCATTGCCCGAAGGTTTGAAACGTGCATATCTGGGAGAAGAACAAACTCAATCGCATTATCGGTAATATCTCTCCTTTTCTTCTCTTCAATGGATGCCGATATCTTTCTGTTGAACCTTCGTAAATATTTTCCTTCACTTCCTCAAAATACTGTGTTTAAAATTTATAAAGTACGGATGACTAGACTTTGGGTATTGATGCTCTTAAATCTGCCTGTAGATATCCGATGGCTTATCGAAGCCAAGGTGAGATTGTCCGGTGAGCCTGACATTAATCTCGCAAAAGACATGCCTGGTCTAGGAAAGAGCTACTACGCCAAGAGGCGAAGAGCGAAAAGGTTACAAGTATGTTATAAATGTGCTAGATGGAATTGTAACCAGACTTGTCGTTCATTAGGTTTTGTGTCTAGGAACAGAGAAGATAACCTTTCGTTTATTAAGAATGGTTTGAGTAATGAGTCGCTGGATAATGTTTTGTTAACTCTTGAGTCACGTTCTTGTGGACTTGTTTAGCGTGAATTGCTTAATTTATGGACACAATTTGGTGATGAATTGAAGTGTTATAGTCTAGGGAATCTGACTAAAAACGACCCTGTTTGCCAGTTTATAAGAAAACTGGATGGGAAGCAAATCCCCGACTCATAGAAGGCGTTTCAGCCGTTACTGGACGTAAAAACCAGAGGAAGATGTGAGCCACAATCACAACTACTTGTATATTTGAATGTGTGTTGTTGTTGTCGAATTTTTTTCCTTGTTTTGTTTGATCTGATTATCAATGTTGTTTTTGTGTTGTTGTTGTTTGTTGATTTTGTTTGTTTTAATTTCCAGTTTTCTTTTTGACAAACCATATGACTACCCAATGACATAAGCACACGTGGGAGACAAGTGTGGAGGTTTTGTCAACCTCCACCGAGAGTATATCTTTACTTTTCATGCTTCACGTGGGAGACAAGTGTGGCGGTTTTGTCAAACCCCGCCGAAAGTATATGTTCATTTTCCATGCTTCACGTGGGAGACAAGTGTGTAGGTTTTGTCAAACCCCGTCGAAAGCATATCTCATTTTTTCAAATCTTGGGGCGATAAATCTGCATCGAGCAACCCCCACCGAAATTATGTCCCCATGTGTCAAATTTGAGAGTTTTATGTGTGTGTATATATCCATTTTGCATATTTTCAAATGTCATTTTATAACCTGTCTGGCACTTGAATCGTATAATACCTAACGTGCATCATTGTCTTACACAAGTTTAAAGCACTTTTAGAAATGAAGAAAACACCAATTCGGTGATTCCAAAATATATGCGTATTTAGTAGATCACAATTTGGTAAAGATGGAGAGTTTACAACAGCAGCTCTTGATCTTGGTAGGACATTAGCTGCGAGGGGTATTCATTTGATTTATGGAGGGGGTAGTCTTGGGTTAATGAGGTGTGTGTCGACAGCTGCATCCTTGGGAGGAAGTAAAGTTCTCGGTATTATTCCTAAACCATTAGCTATGCGAGATATCATAGGTAATACAATGGGGGAAGAGTTACAGGTCTCTAGCATGCATGAGCGTATTGCACATATGGTCATTAAATCTGATACATTTATAGCTTTGCCCGGTGGTTATGATACATTAGAGGAGATATTTCAAATCACCTCTTGGGCAAAGCTAAACATTCATTAGAAACCCATTGGTTTGTTAAATGTCAATAATTTTTTTGATGGTTTGTTGTCTTTTCTTGATCAAGCAGTAGAAAAAAAACTTCATCTCACAGTCAGCGAGGCAAATCCTGGTTACAGCTTCAACTGCAGGGGAGTTAATTGACAAATTACAAGCATTCGTCTATTCGCCTGATCCAACAATAGCTCGGATAGATTGGTTTGCGGAGGGCAATAAAAGGCGTAAACTGGATTTAGCGCTCCATCTGTAATCTTTATCGGCTGGTTTGCTTCACTTTTGTTTGCTTTCTTTTTATTGTGTTTATCTGAGATTTTTCATGTTATTTCTTTTGAGCTTTTTCAGGTTATTTCTTTCATTCCAGGTAATATTTTCTAATCTTGGATTTTAGAGTGGTGGCTTAAAAAGTTCAAGTTCTCTTGAAACGCATTCTGGATCTCTTTAATCCATAATGGCTGAATAAGGAGGCTAACTTCTAAACTTTTTAGACCCATTCTAACTAACTTGTTTTTGTTTGCTGACTTGTTGAACTTTGTTATTTTATGAGTGAGTTTAGTTTTGCGTAATTTAGAGTTGTTATGTGTTTTTATCTTTATCAGTTTTGATTAAAAAAAAACATTGTGGAAAAACCTGAGAATGGCAGAATATGGGGTTTTCTTTAACCTTGAAACGCATTCTCTCTAATAAATCTGTAGTTTGTTTATTTCATGTTGTTTGAAGTGTCTTGTTTCTTGTTTTGTTCTTTCATAATAAAGGTATATAGGCTGGAAACCTTAAGTCTGCGGCTACTGGTCCTAAGGATTGTTGAAATATACAATCTTGACTCAGGTGTAACAACGCCACGTACCTCTTTTCTTGCATTTTGTGGGTCGATGATAAGATAATGATTGAATTAAGAATAACTTTTGGAAAGTGATAAATGATGCATGGATCCGTGTGCTTGAAATGTATATTGGTTTTTGCTTTACCTTTGATTCCTTGCACAACATTGAGCACCGAGCCATTATCACTGAGTTATTTGTTTACTTAGAGAAGGTTTATGCAATTTAAATGTTTCTTCATATTTCAATGAATTCTAGAACCTGTTTGATGGTCACTCGAGGCGAAATCCTAGACTGTGCAACATTAGGGAAATGATTTAGGCCATCTTTGGACCGTTTGAGCCTTAATAGCCAACCTTTATTAAAATTGATCCCTAGTTACCCCTTTGAGCCTCTGTAAGCCTTTTGTTTTTTTCTTGTTAACTCACTAAAAGATTTTCTAACCTCAAATGAAATTTTTTTTTCAAACAGTTTATCCCTTACCTATGAGCATATAGATCATTCACGATTACATTTTGAGCTATAGTATGGTTTTGGGGAGTTAGAGGAGGTTGGGTTGTGTCATGAGCAATAAAAGTGAGTTCTATTGTGTTTGTAAAAAAAAAAAAAAAAGAAAGCCAATCTGTACTTCTTGTCAACGTACTTATACATTAAGGACAATGTGTTGTTTAAGTGTGGGGGAGGGGAAGTGTTGTAAAAAAACAAAAAAAAGAAGAAAAAGAGAAAAAAAAAGAGAAGAAAAAGATATCTATACCCTTGAGTGTTCTTAAAAAGAATGAAACAACAAAGTGTAGGGGT
This sequence comes from Boswellia sacra, assembly GCA_013180625.2. Lineage (NCBI taxonomy): Eukaryota > Viridiplantae > Streptophyta > Magnoliopsida > Sapindales > Burseraceae > Boswellia > Boswellia sacra. Next base: position 35,212 of record SNVD02012434.1, on the reverse strand, counting down.
GTAGTTTTCTTTTGTTTTCTACAAAAAAAAAAAGATTGAGTGTTCTAAATAAGTTTGGGGGAGTAACCTGGTGAATTGAAATAAGTTATGTTATAAGGGTTGAGCTCCATATAATCTTGAATGATTTATGTGTTTGTGGGTGATTTGAGCTAAATTATTATCCTTTGTCATACCTTCACCCAAGCCAAACGTTACAAGCTTAATAAAGTCCTACTTGATCCTTGGTGTTGTGCATGTCTACATTGGTGGAGAGTGACTTGAAAAGCAGGCCTATGGAGTTCATTTATACACACATCTTCACTATTAAATATTATTCATTTTTATGTATAAACTCATCCGAGTTACAAATGATTAGGTGAGAATGGCTCTACACACACACACTTGAGGAATTGAAGTAGAGCGAAGCTAATCTTTGTAATGAGATTCTTGATCAAATGCATTATTTTGAAGTTTTCCTTGGGTTATAATTAAGTACAATCTTTGAGGCCTCTTTGCAAGTTGAAGCATTTGTGTTGTTTTAATTTTTCTTTGATTCTGTTTCGATCTAATATCGTTGTAGTTGTTCGAGGACTTGGAAAAGCGTAAGTGTGGAGGAATTTGATAGGTGTCTATTTATATATCATTTTCATATCAATTCCGTCTATGTTTCTTTGCTATATTCCTTGGTATTTTTATGTTTTTGTGTGGTTTTTGATGTTTGTAGAAATTTTGGAGGAACTTGCACAAAATTGGAGTAAAACTCTTCATTTTCACCTCTGCTAATCAACCAATTTCTCGGAGTTGATTGTATCAATATACAATTAACCGGATAAGATGCTATATACCATTGGAAAGCTCTCGAAGTCTATTTTTTGGAGAAATTTACGATTCACGAATTTATGTAGTGTACCAAAAATTGTGATAAAAATGGTATGAGAAGTGTATATTTGTAATTCCACAAATCACTGTAGCATGTTATTAAATACGGGGCACTGTAGTAAGTTACTGTAGCAGAGTATATAAACACATTTTATGGTTTTATTTTCATAACTTGAAGAGGGGAGAACGTGGTAGAGGCTGCAGCTCTGGATTTCTTTCATTTCTTGGAGTTCTTGAAGGAGAAAGAAAGCTTGGAAAGAGGAAGAACAATAATCCTAAGAGATTTTCATCAAATTTGCTAAGTTTTTTCCCTCCCTTTCATTTTCTGGAATGTCTCCATGTTGTATTGTATTTACCACGTTTTTGAACATGTGTAAGTGAATTTGAATTAGTTGAGGGTGATTTCAAAGCCCTTGATATGGTTTTTGTGAGTTGATTGTGTAAGAAATTGTTATCCAATTCCCTAATTGAAGCTGCTTGCATTTTCCCATATCTAATGCTTATGATTGCTTGCTGATTGTATTTAGGCTGGCCAACTGAATATAATCTGGTTGTTATCTATTGCTAGACTAGAAATCTTGATCTATAATTGTCTTGAATTTCTAATCATTAGTAGCAAAATTGTGATTAGAGATTGCAATTAGAAAATACAACCTAGGTTAAATAATCCGAACTTGTGTGATTATTGCTTAGATCAACTTATCTTTCTTATCGTAATGCTTCCATTGAATTAAACTCAGAGAGCTTGTTCTAGGTTGTTTAATGGATAGAGATTAAATAAAGAGCTTGTTTTATTTAACAACAAAGTAAGGAAAGATTGGGATAACAGAGCTTGTTGTTATCTACGGTTGATAATTTCAATGGTGTAATTGGATGACAATTCTATGATTAATTCGCAAATCCATATCTTGTGGCAGAGAAGATCCCTTAACCAGGTTTCTCTCATTGATTTTTCATTCAAATTAACTTCTATTTTGTTATTCTTAATTTGCATTCTTATTTCATTTAGTTAATCATTCAACAAAACCCCCCCTGTTTAGTTTATTGTTGCTGGAAAATAACAAATTCAATTAGAATCAATCCTCGTGGGAACGATATCTACTTATCACTTTATTACTTGCGCGACTAGTATACTTGCTAGTTTTGAACGCATCAACCAACGCCCCGTAAGTTTGCTAGAACCCCTACCTATCACAGAAAGGCCATGGCAAAGCGTCTCGATGGACTTCATCGTGGCTTTGCGAAAATCCGAGAGATATAGAAGCATAATGGTGGTAGTTGATCGGTTTAGCAAATATGCCACCTTCATACCCGTCTCTACAGATTGCACCGCGGACGAAGCCGTTTGAGCATTCCTCAAGCACATCGTGAATCTTTGGGGAGTCTTACAAAACATCATGAGTGATCGTGACCCTCGCTTCACCGGTCATTTTTGGGGAGAGCTCTCCAAAATGTTAGGGACCGACTTGAGCTTCTCAACAAGCTTCCATCCCTAAACCGATGGGCAAACCGAGCGCATCAATGCCTTACTTGAACTATACTTGAGGCATTATGTAAGCGCTCACCAATATGATTGGACAAAGTTGCTAGACGTTGCCCAATTCGCACATAATCTCCAAAGGAGTGAGGCAACAGGTAAGAGTTCATTTGAAATTGTGACGGGACAATAACCTATGACTCTACATGCCATAGCCTCAACCTATGGAGGGAAAAGTCCAGCGGCATACAAGCTCGCAAAGGAATGGCATGAACAAGCAGACATAACATGAGCATGCTTAGACATGGCCGTCAAGAAAATGAAGAAATGGGCGGACATTAAGAGACGACACCTCGCATTTCAAGAGGGGGACTTGGTGTTTATCAAGCTACTACCCTAACAATTCAAGTCACTTCGCAAAGTACACAAGGGGTTGGTATGGAAATACGAAGGTCCATTCCCTATGGTGAAGCGAGTGGACGAAGTCTCCTACAAAGTCCAATTGCCACCTAATCTCAAGATCCATCCGGTCTTCCATGTGAGTTTTCTCAAGCCCTATCATGAGGACAAGGAAGATCCAAGTAAAAGCGAGTCCAAGCGAGCACCCACAGCCGTTGTCACCGCATTCGACAAAGACGTGGAATGCATCCTTACGGAACATGTGATACGAAGGAGAGTTCCACCATACATTGAATACTTGCTAAAGTGGAAAAACCTTCCAAACAGTGAGGCCAGTTGGGAACGCGAAGATGCCTTGTGGTAATTTGGCGAGCACATCCAACACTACAAGGACGAAAGCGCGTCGAGGACATCTCAGAATTAGGTGGGGGAGGATGTTACTGCCCGCCCAATTTGTTTGTTTGAGTGACCCAAATATGCATAAGGCTTTGCCTAGCTTCTAGAAAGCTTGCAAGCCCAAGCCCATCTTCTAGAATTCTCTAGCAAAATAAGTTTCTAGAATTATCTCTTATATTTATCTAGATAATTTAGTAGATAATACTCTCTTGTACATATCTAGATAATTTAGTGGATGAGAGTGAATTAGGACCCTTAGATGTATTAGATCTTAACCATTCATTTGAGAGGTGGTTCACTATAAAAACCCCTCCAATCCTCATTTGTAAATCATCCAAGCTAATCCAAGCATTCAAGCAAAGTTGTAAGCAAGCATTCTAGTGTAATGCAAAGCTCTTTTGCTAAGCAATACTTATCTTCATCTTCCATCTCTTCTCTTCTTGCCTACAAAGCTCTTTGGCTCAACGATCCTCTCTTCTCCTTGAGCGAGAAGGCAAATCACTAGGCTTACTTAGCAACTTTCGATCAAGTTGCCTAAGTATCGCACGAGCGTACTGCGTAAATCTCTAAGCTCGTGACAATATGCCCCTAATGGCTCACTCAATTACATGATTTATTAACACAAATTTATGACATTGATTTTTGCAAATTCAATAGTTAAGATTAAAAGTAAAAAATTTGTATTTAATGCTACCAACTCATAAATCATCTCAACCATTTGATTTTATATATCAATGACTAGAAATTTATATCAAAAGATTCATAATATTACAAATAACCCTGGGGTATGGCACAATATCAAAAATAACCTCGTTTTTTTAGGAAATAGACATAAATGACCTTGTCGTTAAATTGAGATGTTAAGATTTAATTAATAATTTTAAAAAAATTATACTTAAAACTCATCAACTCCACTCCTCCTTTGTTGGCTTCTGTGACTCTCTGTCTCTCCTTTTCACCGCCAATTCTCTCCCTCTTTCCTTCCCATAGAGCCTCATCTTCTACCTCTCTTCCTCCTTTGACTCTTAAACCCCCCACTCACACCCTCACCATCCTCCTAAAGTCTGTTGTCCATCCCTTTCAAAACCCCACTAGTTTTTACCAAATGATTTACTCTTCTCGGTGGGCCCGTTCTTCTTCGTGATGTTGGGTGATCGGCCAAGTGAGATCGTCAACACGCCGCTGATGGTTGTGGCAGGAAGGCTGACCAAATGGCTGGATATCTACAATAGGGTTTTGCTAGTTAGGGTTTTGCTTGTGTGATCCTTATTTGAATCTATTTTGGAACATAATCCCTTTGATTTTTGATACCTTGGATGTCAGTCTATTGTTAGCTTTCATCATCTTGGATTGCTGCCTACGGGTTTTTTTACTAGCAATGAGGTTGCTTTTGTTGGTTTTTGATTTGGATGTTTAGGGCTGGTTTGTGATTGCATTGGAGAACAATAGACTAAGAGGTTCAGATGCTTCCACTGGTGGATATCATTTTTAGAACGAGAAGAGAGCCAGAGGGAATATGTTGCATTAAGTTGGCTAGTTTGCCAGCCTTTCGATTAAAACTAAGAGATGGGTGGGTTATGTGGCTCTTCGATTTTAGGGAGGCTATGAGCAATGTTGTTGGTGTCCGATAGGGTCTCGACGATGACAGATTTGACAGTGAAGTTATGTGTTGCAGTGGATGGGTTTTGTGTTTGTGATAGCTACATATGTTGTTAGGGATTAGGGTTTAACTCTTATGTTTTTTTAATTTTTAATAAACATAAAATTTATAGAATAAAAAAGTTTGCTCTGTATACGATAACTTAAAATAAAGAATTGGCATGATGGTAAGGTGGGAAGTGTTTTCTTCATGGCATGCATGAGTTTGAATCACACAAACATCAAGCTTTCAAAATTTTCTCAAATTGACAACGAGCATTAAAGTAATTTCAAATATTAACCTTCCAAGTTAACAGAGTTAAGATAACATTAAGGGCATTTGTGATTTTAGGTCAAATGTGAGAATCATTTCTATCAATTTTAAAAAATAAAAGTAATTATTTATGATTTTAGGTCATTCCTCGAGCGCATAGTGGCTCATAATTAAGTCCATTCAACTCTGTACTACCTAATTATTAGTCCACACACAAGATTAAGTAATAAATGGGTGTGAGCATTTATCATTAATTATTGATTTTATTATATATGGTTACATAATTATTACATAAAATTGATTTAATTTGCCCTCATAAAAAAGATGGGTCATACTAGCTAGAGTGTAGGATAGGTAACTTGTTTCAATTGCATGAAACTATCAATAATGTTGATAAAAGAATGCACCAACTTAATTAATTTTAATAGCGTAGAATACATTGGTTTTATTTAAATTAAGCTCGACTTACGGGAACTGTATTAACATGTTTTACGAAATCTTGAATATCAGAAGGAAGGCTAAGGCAATTGCCTTCTAGTTGGGCTTGCCTTGAGCCGGCATTGCCAGTGTGCAGTTTAGACTGAATTCATACCTCTCTCCACGTTAAGAACAGATCGAATATCATCGACATCAGGATTCTGTTAAACATCAATCACATAATAAAGCGAAATTAAATAGCTTTTTAATTCTTGTATGAATAGTTAGTTCCAAAATTGCTCAAACCTATTGGTTTATATTAGGGGTGGCAATTCGTGTCGTGTCGTGTCACCCATTTAATTATTCGTGTCAAAACATAAAACACGGATCCGACACGATTATTAAACGTGTTACCCACGTGTTGTAATCGTGTCATATTTAATTCACATAATTTACTTAATTATTTAACCTAGTTATGCATAATATATTATATTCTATATATTTATATCAATTAAAATTATTTTTATAATATAAACCATTGTTATGATAAAATATTATTAAAATCATTATAATTTATTATTTTATAAATTAATTTATTTTATAATATAAAATTTTCAGTTTTATAATATATATGTTGTAAGTAGATAATAATTTATATCACTAAATGAGCTTACATATTAAGGATAGATAAAATATGTTTAACTATTCGTGTCATTAAACGGGTTAGCGTGTTGAACCCCCTCATCACGAATCCGACCCATTTATTAATTGTGTATCGTGTTCGTGTCGCATTCATGTCGTATTTACGTATCGTGACCCAAATTGTCACCCCTAGTTTATATATGTTCCTTCCTCGAATCAAGGAGTGGAGAAACAATGGAGTTGATCGATTATCAATTCAAAGTTAAATATTGAACCTTTGAAAAGCAGTATCTATTTCTTGATTTTCCAGTATTGTAGAATGCCTTGGAAGAGGTGAGCATCAAAATTATAGTATAAATTTGACTATTAACTAAATTTATTGAAGCTGTCAACAAAAAAATGTAAACAAACAAACAAACATTTTTCATTTTTTTTCTCGATATTTTTATACCCAAAATAAATGAGTTATATCTTTTCTTTTCTTTTCTTTTACCCACATCTAAAGTGAAAATAATAATAATAATAATAATAAAGAGGGAGCAATGACCAAGAAAGTTCATCTTAATATTTGCTTACCCCCAAATATAACTTCATTATTTTTTAATGGGATTTTTATTGATCGGAAGATCTTTCAGTATCTCGTGTGAAAAGTCCAACAGAGTTTTGTTCCCCAGTAGCTAAATATATTGAAACATATGATATATATTTGTATGAATTGCAATGATAGGCCTATGTATAACGACTATGGAAAAGATACAGTTATTTGAATTGCTCGCTGGACCGAATAATATAGCTTGCTGGAGGTGCACGATGAGAGCCTTTTTGGCAGCATTAAAAACGTTTTAACGGTCGTTTTATAGTATTAAAATTGATTGCTTTTTGTTTATTATGAACAGATAACATATATTTTTCTCCTAGTGGAGCTGTAAGTTGCTCATCACAAATATTTGGACAGAAAAGTTTTGTTTTGTTTTTTTTTAATACAAATGATAAGATAGAGCCAGTCGTCCAATAAAACTCAATACTTTTAGTTATGGGATTTGTTACAATAGGCCTGTACATTCAATGTAATAGTTTTTAAATTTTATATAAAAGTAAGAAATACATACATAAATTTTAAAATTTAAAATAATTAAAAAGATTTTAAAAATGTTATTAATTATTCGGGCTGGTAGGTTGCATTAAGAGAGTTACCCACCATGGGCTTTCAGATATTAGTTGTCATGCTAGATGTGGGCCTCCTGCCGTCAAGCAGAATCCTGATAGAATTATTTTCTCAAATAAAATGCGTCATTTTACATCAGGTGAACCACGCCAAAATCTTTTCCTATTATGAGTTATTAGAAAATTTGGAACAGGATTTTGTCATCTACTGAGTAAGTCATGTGATCTGCTGGTTCATTTGTCCATAATTAAGGTGCTTATTAGCTCTTTCATATCTCTTTTTAAGACTTTGTTTTCATTTCAAAGAGCTTTCCGTATCTTTCATATTGATAACATCACCTAATATTTCTCACTCATTTTTAGCTTGATACTGACCCATTTACAATAAACTAAACACTGTTTAACCAAATCAAGGCTACCATGCATGCATGCATGATAGTAGGGATGATAATTGTGTCAATTTTGTAAGAATGTTGCCAAAAGAAGGTAATAACGTCGAATCTAAGACTTCATCATGGTCTTACCAACTCTTTCTTGGGCCATCCTTACCACTTAAACTAACTCATTGTGGGTTCAACCAACTAGCTTGATCTTTCTATATATGCATCATTATCATAACTCACATATGTGAAGACGTATAATCTTTCTTCTTCTTTGATTGCCAAACACAAAAAGATCCATTTGATTTCTATCTATAGAAGACGTATATCCCTTAATAGATCACATGACAATTAATAAAGACTCTCCAAACTACCATATATGTCATTATTTTTTGGACAATGTCACATGGATATGACTTAAACAGCATTAGGGATCACCCAATAAGCCAAATAAGTGACGCCAACTCAACTTACGAGCACGTCTGACACCATTCGTTTTCAATTTAAATTTCCATTTTCTGATTCTGTCCTACATTGATCTTTGTCTCTTTTATCGTCAGTTCATGATTCTAGTATATACTTTTCCAAGACTTCCATAATAATCAATCCTTTCTCTTTGCTATTCCTACTCATGATCATCTAAAAATTAATTTCTAGGTCCATACCCATATATCGTCATTGATTTCCATTGTCAGTCTATCTGGACGGATACCCACTATATCATAATCAGTTATGTTATGCTGGTACTGATGGAATACTATTCCAACCTCAAACCTGTTAATCTTTCTCCAATAATTTCATTGTAATGTGTCTTTAAAATAATATTATTCCATTAATCATTGTACCTAATACTTACAACTTGCTATATTTTTTTTTCAAATTATACAAGATAAGAAATTGCTGATGCTTTTTTGCTTGATGCAATATATATATATATATATGTTCGACACGCCATCGCAAAATAATAGTGGGCCACTTACTTTCCAAAACTAAAATGTTAGTTTTATGAAATTGTTTCCTTGTTCGATTAAAATAAGAAGAAATGCACAATAATTTAGTTTAGATTAAAAAAAAATGGACAATAATTTAGCATAGATTTTAGTATAATGCACATTATACACATGATCGCACGTCATCGTGAACAGCTTACCTTAATTTAGTGTAGAAAACAAGCAAGATGAGTAACTACGAATTCCGGAATGCTATGTCAGAAACTTGTGTTAGGTTCCTGTAAAATGTTTAAGGAAAGCTGTGACTTCTCTAGAAACCTTATACAATATTCCTGTAGTCCAACATTAAGCCTAACATAACATATTGCACTATACATTATTCAATCTTATCATGTCATCTTTAATTAATATAATCCATCCCAAGAAATTAATACGGTCAAATACAGTGTGTCATAATTGATGTTAGGTTACAAATATAAGTACTCGTGTATGATTGTTGGAGAAGTTCTACGCTACCATACGGTAGAAGATGCATAATTTTAAACAGATATAAAAACCATTTGATAAGATCATATATACAAGGCTAGCAAGCTTTTAAATTTTTTAAATTGCCTTGCCTCTGAAATCTGAATGTGTCTACAATAACAAGCAAAACAGAATATTTCTGATAATTTTTCTTAACCGATTCTCCCGGAAGCTCTCAATTAAATTAACCTGTCTATAAATTAATTAAGATCTTGGATATATATGTGTTTGCGATACTTTCTGTATTTTAACTTACCTTTCATTAGCCCTAAGACATCCCGCATCAACTTTTGAAACATCTTAAAGTAGAATCAGTAAAGATAAATCAAGACTCCCGTATTGATTTAAGCAACATCTGGACTTCTCTTTCTATTTATTAGTGGATGAATCCAATAGTACCTATTTATTGAATTCCATTCTCTAAATCCCAAGAGCGCGCGGGACGATAACTCCAGGACTTATCCATTTTAAGTTGGTATTTTAATGAATTATATTATTTTTATATAACCTATAATATAAAAAATAGGATACTATCATTTTTTATATTGTATTTTTATATTGTTTAATGCTGAATAACATTAACATATTCCCTATATTTTATATTTTATATTATTTGACGTTGAAGAATATATACCCTTCTATACAACTATTTTTTTTTATAATATAAAATACTATTATGGTTTCATTTAATACCATTACAGAGTATTTGTTTTAAAGGTTTTTATATCTTATTTGAACACGTAATAACTTAATTTTCCTCCGACTTGGCTAGCCTTGTTTAATATCACATTTCTCTAGCGTTAAGACTTTGCCTAAGAGCCCGTTTGTTTACCATCACTTATCACTTAACACTTTTAAGTGTTTAGATTTAAGTCTTAAAATTTTTGTTTGTTTTTCTATTTAGCACTTCTTTTAAGTGATAAATCACTTAATTGAAAAATTGAAAATGTATCACTTTTTCTAATCACTATTGTCTAAATGAGGTGCTAAAAATTTTATGTCATAAATATCCCTACATATTAAAATAATATAAATTTTATCAAATTTTCTAATCATTATTGTTTAAATAAGATGTTAAAAATTTTATTCCATAAATATCCATATATATTAAAATAATATAAATTTTATTAAATTTTTATTTAAGAATATTATTTTAATTTATTAAAAGGTACAATTTTGGTATATTTATTATTGTTTTAGTATTTATTATCAAATTGTTATATTATTTATTACTATATTTATAATTACCACATTAAAATATTATAAATATTTTTTATAATTGGTAAAACTTCATTTATTTCTATTAATATTTCAAATTAATTAGTTAATAATATGTTGAATAATGACTATTGAAAAATTTGATATCATTATAAATAGCAAGTTTTAAAATAGACAATATATTTGATAGAATTTTATTACATATTATAGGGACAGTTTTATTGAAACTTCAAAAGTTATTTATTAGATTGATAAGAACAGTTTATTTTATTTAATAGTGTAAATTTAAAGTAAAAATTAATATTTAATATTGTCAATTAAAAGATCATATTTGTTTTTTTTCTTTTTAAGTTTATGAAATGGAAAACACTTTAATTAATAGAATTATTTTTTTATGATTCAAAATATGGTCTTCAAAATGTAATGGATAAAATACTACTCTTACAATTTTTTTTTATACAAATTGATATGGCTTAAACTTGATCTAATTATTGGAGGAATGAATTTTAAAAATTAAAAATATTAATGATATAGTAGTTTTACAATAATTTCATATGAGTTTATATAATATAATATTAAATATTTAAATGAAAAAGAATTTTTATTTAATTTTAGTTAATAATTATTTTTTAAAGGTTGTAAGAAATATAATATTAATTATTTAAATGAAAAAGAATTTTGATTTAATTTTATTAACTATTTAATTTTTAAATGGTTGATAAATATAAATATAAATATTTTACATTTTAACAAGGATAAAAAAGTCACATAAAAATAAAATATTCTCTTATCACTTTTTTTAAGTGGTATCTAAAAAAGAAAACAAACAATCTATTAAGTGATATAAATTAAGTTCTAAAAAGTGTTTAGATCTAAAAAGTGTTAAGTGATTGAAATAAACACCACCTAAGTCAAGGAGTGCCTACGAATTAAACCATTAATTAATTAATTTGACTTTCTGATTGTAACCACTTTCTATTAATAAATACTTATGTTTGGCAGGAAGCATGAATCCGGATATGGACATTAATTAATGGAAAATGATATTTTAACACAGCCACGGGTTGATGCAGCTAGGTGCTGGGTTAGGCTGGAGCCCAGATGAAATTAAAACAAAAATTGCAAGTTTTATGAGTTCAACAGAATGCAAAATTTATTAGTACACCAATTATAAATAATGTCAAACTTTATCTTAATTTTTAAATAGCGCACCCCACTTTTTAAAATAAATTATTTTATTATTTATTTCCAAATTTACATACTTTGATATCTTTTAGATGACATTATATTTCCTTAAACATATTAGATTTTTTAAATCTTAGTCTTCTTCAACGTTACTGAAAGCAATTTTATCTCCTCTTTTTATTAATCTTTATTAAAATAATATTTTTCTATTTTCGTTCAATTTTTACTATAAAGGAATTAATATATAAAATTAATTTGCTTTTTCAATTTATCCATTGTAGAATAGAATCCACATTAGACAAGAAAGGAATTAGAATATTGACTCCGATTCAATAATAGATAACTTATACACTTTGAAGCAGCACAACTTTGATAATGTTTTATCTCATTTTCTAATTCTGTTTATTTTTATTTTCTTATAGTATAATTATAATTATTTTTTAGTATAGAATTTATATTTTCAAGGGTAAGGTTAACTATATCCCCTAATTAAGTTTATCATTCTTTTTTAATTAATAAAACCTCCTTATTGAGGTTCACCAATATATATATCATTGCAGTTCACCCAAAAAATTTTCTGGCTATGCTACTGAACACAACCATTTGATTTAATAAGATCACGAGCTAGAAGTTATATTAATAAATTGTGTCAAAATTTGTAGGAAAAATTGAAAAAATAGAAAAAATTAGGTGTTTAAAAAGAAATATAGACACATCCTGATAAATTTTGATTGCATAGACACTTTCTTCGTGAAATGACAAAATGCCCTTAGAAAATCAATTTTTTCCTAAACTCTTTATTTTCCTCTTCCTATTTCCATAACCGTCTGTTGTTGAGCTTCCAATACCCCTCGACACCATCCGAAACGCAGCAAGAGGAACGAGGAATGAGGAACCTTTAAGGATAGAAGCAAGAGGAACGAGGAGAGAAGCAAGAGCATTTGGTCCGGGTAAGTTATGTTGTCGATTTTTTTTTCTTGATCGTTTGAAGTGATATTCTCCTTATGAAGATTGAAAATAACGTTTAGATTTGGCATAACCCAAAGGAATAGAGATGTATTCGAAAATTTACACATTTAAATTAATTAGGGATTTGGGCTAGATTTAGGGATTTTGAATTTGGGATTTGAGTTTTCGAGCGTATTTGTACTTATTCTGTATTTGTGGGCTAAATGAAGTGTGATTTGGATGATTTTTTGTTCGATGTGTGTAAAAATGGTGAAAATCGATGCGTTTCGTCGCAACGAAGACGATGGCGAGTGTCAGCCTTTGCTTGACACTCGACATAACGTGTTGAGTCCCGTCGAATGCATCAACCGACACTTGCCATCAGGGCATTTTTTAAGACATCGAGTGTCACTTTCGTGTAAATCAACTCTCGGTGTATCGAAACCATGTCTCTGACACTCGACGTCATTGTGATTAGGAATGTTGAATGTCGGTTTTATGTAAATTCCCTGATGGCGAGTGTCGGTTGAAGCATCTGAAGGACTCGACACATTTCTTCGACAAACCTATTTTCACTTTCATTGAGTGTCAATTTCATGTAAACCGACATATGGTACACCAAAACCATGTCTCCGATACTCGACGACATGTAATTATGGCGTCGAGTGTCGGTTTCATGGGCTTCAAATGCCGTTATCGGTTAATGTGAAACCGACAATCGATAAAAGTGAAGCCAGGTAGACGAATTCGAAGAGTATACCATGTCAGATTCTGAATCCGACACTCGACAAGGCCGACATCCAACACGGTCGTATTTTCGAATGTCCGATCTCGCGTATGTCGGTTCCAGGAATCTAACAAAAGTTTCTTCGGACACTCGATGGATTTCATCGAGCGTCGGTTTCTCTATTCGAGCTCTATTAAGTGTGTCGTGTTCCGTCGAGTTGTGTCAAGCGTTTTGATGGATTGCTTGTTTTAGCCTTATTTTTTACCTTTTTCTATCATATTTAACTATAACGTACTTTTTTTTTTTTTGCGGGTTGAAGAAAATGGAAAATGAATTTGGACTCTCCTTCACCCTAAAGACTCTGTATGGTGAGCACTGCCATGCGATTATCACAAACTTAACAAGTTTCGACTGTATAGAATGGATTCGTGCAAACTTGAATGAGGGGCAACAAAACATGTTTCATAATACATGTTTTGGGTTTCTCCTAGTCATTCAGGAGCTGTCCTTTCCGTCTCAGTTGGTGCATAATGTGCTTAAGTGGGAGGTTAACACAGTGAGGTACGATGAAGAGATGCGGTTCCTTATTGAAGGTAAAAATATGGTGTTTGAACTACAATATAGTTAACTAATTTTATTTTTTAGCATTTGATCGTTGTAGTTTTTTTTTAACCATTATTGGCATCTTATGTTTTTTTTCTTCTTTCCAGGAAGACTGATTCGTTTTTCTGCCTACGAGTTCAATTTGATGACCGGTTTGAAATTTGATACCCCCGTGCCACTAATACCAAATGTCTTGAATCCGTGCCATTTGTTGGATACGTACTTTAGGGGTGAAGACATGGAGCTCATACATTTCTATCCAAGACTTCGGACATTAAATGTGTCAACTATGCCAGACGAGGATGTTGTAAAGCTAGCCTTGCATTACGTGCTCGAGCGATTTTTCATGGAACAGGATCGCCGTCGATATGTCTCCCATGAGTGGTTGAATTTTGTCAACACATTGAATAGTTTTAACAATTATCCATGAGGTTCGGTGTCTTATGATAAGACATTTAAAGGGATGAAAAAAGTTTTGGATAGGAGGTTGAAAAAGTATAAGAAACGAGCGGAAGCGAAGAAGAAGAAGAAGACGACGGGGAAAGGGAAGCATTCTGACATATAACTTAGAAAGGTGCCCCTACGCTATTCAGATACATACTAAATAACAAATGTTGAGGTGCGTTTATTAGTTTCTTTGAATTATGTTTTGAAATATCTATTGTCACTAAAAAACCCTTGTGTTGTTAAGGTTTGGTTGTATGAGGCTGTGTCGTACATTAGTGCAATATATGGACGAGCAGACGAGGTGTTTGCGGAGAGGATACCATGGTTGTTGAAGTTGGAGGCACAAAAAACCCTATCAAAAGACGTCGTCAAACGTGATGTCATGTTGGTTAGGAGAAGGGTATGTCAGGTTCCACTAAGTGTTTTTTTCTGTTACCGGTCACAGTGAATCAGTGTTTAAGTTGATGGCTTATTTGATGATACAAGCTCATCCACTCGTTGTTTTGGAGTCATCTAAGGTGGAGCAGACCACTCATTGGTATGCGTTCGAAACTAGCAAGTATACTAGTCGCACAAGTAATAAAGTGATAAGTAGATATCGTTCCCACGAGGATTGATTCTAATTGAATTTGTTATTTTCCAGCAATAATAAACTAAACAGGGGGGGTTTTGTTGATTGATTAACTAAACTTAATACGAAAGCAAATGAAGAATAACACAAAGCAAAGTTAAATGGAGTGAAAAATCAATGAGAGACACTTGGTTAAGAGTTCATTCTCTGCCACAAGATATGAATTTGTGAATTAACATAGAATTGTAATCCAATTACAGCATTGAAGTTATCAACCGTAGATAACAACAAGCTCTGTTATCCCAATCTTTCCTTACTTTGTTGTTAAATAAAACAAGCTCTTTATTTAATCTCTATCCATTAAACAACCTAGAACAAGCTCTCTAAGTTTAATTCAATGGAAGCATTACGATGAGAAAGATAGGTTGATCTAAGCAATAATCACACAAGTTCAGATTATTTAACCTAGGTTGTATTTTCCAATTGCAATCTCTGATCACAATTTTGCTACTAATGATTGGAAATTCATGACAATTACGGATCAAGATTTCTAATCTAGCAATAGACAACAACAGATTATATTCAGTTGGCCATTCCAAATACAATCAGTAAGCAATCATAAGCATTAGATATGGGAAAATACAAGCAACTTCAATTAGAGAATTGGATAACAATTTCTTACACAATCAACTCACAAAATCCATATCAAGGGCTTTGAAATCACCCTCAACCAATTCAGATTTAGTTACACATATTCAATCAGAATAACAAATACAATACAGAGAAATTCCAGAATTGAAAAGGAAAGAAAGAACTTAGCAAATTCTTTGAAAATCTTCTTTGTAGATGAATCTTCTTGGAATTGTAGTTCCTCCTCTTTCAAAATCTTCTTTCTCCTTCAAGAACTCCAAGGAATGAGAGAAATCCAGAAATGCAGCCTCCTCCCCGTTCTCCCCTCTTCAAGTTATGAAAATAAAACCCTAAAATGTGTTTAAATACTCTGCTACAATAACGTGCTACAGTATCCCGTATTATACATGCTACAGTGATGTGTGGAATTACATTTCTACACTTCTCACACTGTTTTGATTACAACTTTCGGTACACTGAATGGATTCATAAACCGTAAATTTCTCCAAAAAGTAGACTTCGAGAGCTTTTCAACGGTATATGATATGTCATCGGGTTCATTGTATATCAATACAATTAAATCCGAGAAGATGGTTGACTAGCAGAGGTGAAAATGAAGGGTTTTACTCCATTTTTGTGCAAGTTGCTCCAAAACTCCTACAAACATCAAAAACACACAAAACATAAAAATACCAAGGAATATAGCAAAGAAACATGGACGAATTGATATGAAAATGATATATAAATAGACACTTATCAACAGGATCGCCGTCGATATGTCTCCCATGAGTGGTTGAATTTTGTCAACACATTGAATAGTTTTAACAATTGGGCATCTGAGGTTTGTTTCACGCCTTGTCGTCTCCTCCTAAACAATATACGATTGCAATATTTATTAATTACTATTACTATATTCAACATATTGACAGCTACTTGTGGACGTCACATTGTAAAGCACGTGATATAGGCGTAGGTGTCGTCTAGAAGTCTGTTGTCCTGGACACAACTTTCTGGGTAGGTTTTTGCAAAACATCTGAAATTATAGTTTATTTGTGATTCTATCATTGTGCCTGCTCGAGAGTTAGCTAATCGTACTCATGAAATTGCAGTTAAAAGTTCAGTCGTCGTAGGCACTCAGACAAATTGGATGTTATTGATTGGTTGAACGAGTCAGATATTGTCTAGTTTCTCCTTGGAGAGATATCCTCGTTGGACAATCATGGGTCGATGTGGACAGGGTGAGTCCATTTATATTCAATGTGTTAGTATGTACTGCTTTAATCAAAATGTTGTCATTGATTTTCATGTTGTCAATTTTTTTCAGGTTTATGTCCTCGTTAACATCAAGAGCGAATATTAGGTGGCAACCGAGATGGATTTGAATCGCCGTGTCATAGTCATATCTGACTCATAAGTTGCATACAATTCACCGACATAGTGAGAGTACAGTTCTGTACCTGACAGAGATAATACCACGTATGGTATCAATGGAGGTTTACGGTCTTCCTGACTACCCCGCAACCCTGTACGACATTGAGCACATCAAGGATCGTCCGAGGTACCACAGCAGAAGGCTGGGGGAGGAGCATGCGACATGTATTGTTTGAAGTTCATAGAGTTCTTAGCAGGAACTTCGACAAAGAATGGCATTACAACTTTGGGCTTATCGCATTCTTCCACAGGCGAAGGAGGTCGTCTTGGCCACCACAGGGCCTGCCTCAGCGGATGTTGAGCTGCAATCCAACACGACTCTACCATGATTTTGTGTAATGCATGGTAGATGTATTGTCCCATGATTTTTTCCTACTTGTTACACATTTTTGTATAGTTACGTATTTTGTATACTAGCACATTTTTCCATGTATAGGGTATGTACTTGTATAGTCAAATGAAAAGGTCAGTATGAAAAAATGTAAATACATTTTTTTTTGATGTATTGGTACATACGTGTATGTCGTCAAAAACTTTTCATACAGAATGTTTTATCCATTGATAAAGCACATAAATTCATGTTTCATACATAAATGTTTAATTCATTGACAAAGCATATAAATTCATGTTTCATACATGAATGTTTTATACATTGATGAAGCACATAAATGAATGTTTCATACATGAATGTTTTATACATTGACAAAAGCACATAAATGAAAGTTTAGTCATTTGAATTAGCCTATGATGGAATAAAATAAATACACTACATCACTTAGAGCAAACAAATAATATTACATAGAGAAAAATACCCGTTGCGTACATTTGACAGACATCATCCCCTGTCACGTCGTGCCCTAGCAACAGCATCAAGTGGAATAGGTTTCGGCAAGTTTGACGATTGTCTCTGGAACTTCAACACCGCCCACAATTTCGAGACGAGCTAGACTTACTGACGAAAGGGATTCGTTTCCTTCTAGGACGACCGGCTGGTCTCCTCATGACTAGCGGTAGAACCACTCTGCTGCGTACCTCATCAGGAACCATCCAATCCTCACTAACTCCAACAGGAACAACTGGTAGAGTATATGCATATAGTAATGTTTCAGTTGTATACCAATGGGCATAATAATCATGGCATGTCAGTAGGTTCATACGTTTACAAACAACTAATACATGTGCATACGAAGCTGGTTAAGATCAAACACCTTGTACGTGCATGTCCGAGCATGCATGTCAACGACATTGACATGGTCATTGCCTCTCACCTCGTAAATAGTAAGAGAGATACCAGTAACCCTCATACGTTTGCACTCCTTTAAACGCTCCTCTATCAACTTGTTAGCCCACGGCGAGAGATGTAATTCTGAGTTAGCAAATAACTCTCGACGCTCAAGGAACCATTGCTACAAGTTTGCCCGATAATAATATGCTAACAATGTAACCGGAAGGAATCGCGCATGTTGCAGGTAGCTGTTCATCGACTCAGCAATATTTATTGTCATGATGTTATACCGTCAGCCATGAAACTATGAACATGCCCATTTATCGACTCCAATCTCTCTAAGATAAATTGTTGCTGTGAGCATATACGATTCAATTTGTCACACATGATAGTTGAAATCAGCACAGTGATATGTCCTTGCAGCTCGGGAGTATATATCCAAAAAAGTCTTGCCCTTGAACGTGGCCTTCAGGTTACCCTTCAAATGATGAGTGGACAATTTATGCAATGCATGAGGAAAAACTTCTATAACAGCTCGTTCAATGCTACGATGACGATCAGAAATGAAAACAAGATCTTGGACATTTTGTACTACATGATCACGCAACTGTCTCATGAACCAGTTCCACAAGTCATCATTTTCAGAATGTCTAACTCCAAATGCCAATAGGTATATTTGTTTATTTTCATTCATACAAGAAGCCAAAAACATTATACCTCTATATTTCCTTTTCAGAAAAGATACATCATACATCAACTGCGATAATAGGCTTAATTGATGATGCAAATCCAGCAATAGAGGCCCCCATACTAATGAAAAAGTATCTGAAATGGTTATTGTCATTAGTTTCTAAAGTCATTTTGGTCTCTGGGTTTGCTTTCTCAATCATGTACATATACTGGAAGAGCAGTATGAATGATTTCTCATGAGATCCGTGAAGTTCTTGTAAAGCTGCCTCATTTGCCCTCCATGCCTTGTTGTATGTGATATTAACACCTAATGACTCCTGAACATCAAACATAATATCCTTCGAACGATATATTCTTGAGACCTAAATGAATTTGGTCTTAATATGTTTGCCAATGACATGTGCAGTTGCCTGTTTGTGATTTGGGTGAAGTCCAGCTTCGAAGCATGTGTGATGGTTCTTATACTTTTTCACTTGGAAGAAATGTGAATCAACTACCTTTGTGGCACGTAAACGCCTTTTACAAGATTCAGCACGACATACGACCTCAAACTTTGGTGCGTTGGAGTTCCTCATCTTAAATTGAAAGTTGTGTCTTAATGCCAAATTTGATAACTTTTCACAAAACTTGGTTTTGCTGTTAAACATCTGCCCAACTGTAATCTCAATCCCATCAACTATAAACGATGAAGTATCATCGTCAACTACGGATGATCAATGCACAACAGGCGGCATCCACCTAAATGTATTAGCCCAACGGTTGTCATTTTCAGAGCCAAAATTAGCTTCTTGGTATATAGAATTTGCATCCATTCTTGGTGTTGAGAGAAAGGAAAAAACGAATTTAGGAGAAATGTTTGATGTGTATTTCATTGTAAAGAGGTATACATATATATAGTACAATAGGAATCTAAAATAAGAAAGTAAATCAAATATAATAAGAACATAATCCTAGATTTTCCTAAATGTCTATATAGAAATTTAACACTCCCCCTCAAGTTGGAGTATAGATATTCTCAATGCCCAACTTAGAACACAGATGAAGAAAAACTCCTTTATGAACTGCCTTGGTAAAAAGATCTCCAATTTGGTCTTCAGACTTAACATAAGGAGTGATAATCTCTCCACTCATTACAGCCTCACGAACAAAGTGACAATCCACTTCAATGTGTTTAGTTCTTTCATGTAAAACTGGATTGCTAGCAATATATGTTGCAGCCATATTATCACAAAACATTTTTGATGGCTTTTTGAAATCAATTCCAATCTCAGTTAAGAAATTCTTAACCCACATAATCTCACATGTTGTATGAGCCATAGCACGATACTCTGCCTCTGCACTGGATCTCGCAACTACATTTTGCTTCTTGCTCCTCCAAGTCACTAGATTACCTCCCAAGAAAGTACAATATCTGCTCGTAGACTTCCTATCAGTTTTGGAACCAGCCCAATCAGCATCAGAATAACCAACAATGTCCAACTCTCTACCTTTCTTATAAAGGATTCCTTTATCAACAGACTGTTTTAGGTATCGTAGAATTCTACACACAGCCTCCCAATGGATCTTCTTCGGATTTTGCATATACTGACTAACTGCTCCCACTACAAATGTAATATCAGGTTTGGTGACAGTAAGATAAATCAACTTTCCCACAAGACTTCTATATCTTTTCTTATCTTCAAAATCTGGACTGCTGTCACCATCCAATGTTACATTAGGATCTATAGGGGTCTCTACTGGCTTAGACCCTAACATACCCGTCTTATCAAGTAAGTCTTGCACATACTTTCTTTGAGACAAAATGATACCTTCTCTATTCCTCAAAACTTCAATACCAAGAAAGTATCTAAGTTGTCCCAAGTCTTTTGTTTGAAAATGTGTCTTTGGTTGTCTTTTCACTTCTTCTATGCCAGTAGAATCACTCCCAGTCACAATGATATCATCCACATAAACCACAAGTATAACAATACCTGATTTTGTATGTTTAACAAACATTGAGTGATCAGATTGACAACGGGAAAAGTTGATTGAAGCCAAAACTCCACTCAATTTTTCAAACCAGGCCCTAGGTGACTGCTTCAAACCATAAATAGCCTTCTTTAACTTACAAACAGAGTTGGTTAACTCCCCCTAAGCAACAAACCCAGGTGGTTACTCCATATAAACCTCCTCGTGTAAATCACCATACAAGAAGGCATTTTTGACATCGAGCTAGAAGAGGGGCCAACTAAAGAACACTGCAAGGGAAATAAAAATGCAGACTGAATTGAGCCGCGCAATAGGAGAAAAAGTCTCAACATAGTCAACACCATAAGTTTGGGTGTATCCTTTAGCAACAAGACGGGCTTTCAAGCGTTCAATAGTACCATCAGGATGATATTTGATAACGAAGACCCAACGACAACCAACCACTTCTTTTCCTTCTGGTAATTTTTGAAACTCCCATGTACCACGATCACAAAGAGCTGACATTTCATCTTCCATAGCTTTCCTCCAGCCAGGATGAGCCAAAGCTTTTTGATAATTTTTAGGTATAGTAACCACAGACAAACACAAGGCAAAAGAGCGAACAGATAATGATAAGGTATCAAGAGAGGCAAAATGAGAGATAGGATACCTCTGAGAATTTATAGTACCTTTGCGAAGAGCAATAGGTAGATCAAGATTGGAATATTCAGTGGTAGGAGGAGTTGGATCTTGAGTAGAGGCAGACTCTTGAAGGAGGGGCATGTCAGTGAGTGGCAAATCATCTTGTTGAGCACTGGACTGATGTGGCTTTCGCTGAGAATAAACTAGAAGTGGTGGAGTAGATGGACGTGGGAGAACTGACACTGGTATTGGAGGATCAACTAGACCAGTGTCAAGGCTTGACCCACTAGATGAAAAATATGGTGTGGACTCAAAAAAGGTCACATCTGCACTGACAAAAGTTTTTCCCGAGCAAGGGTCAAGACATTTGTAACCTTTCTGAGTTCTAGAATATCCAAGAAAAATACATTTGGTGGACCGAGGAGACAGTTTATTAGAAACCCTATAAAGATGGACAAAACAAACACAACCAAAAATACGAGGAGGAAGAGAAAAAACCGGTTAATTAAGAAATAAGATGGAGTACGGAGACTGAAAGTGAAGAACAGAAGAAGGAACCCGATTAATTAGGTAACATGCGGTAAGTAATGCTTCCCCCCAATATTTAGATGGAACTGTCATATGAAATAATAGAGTTCGAGTTACATCTAACAAATGTCTATTTTTCCGCTCAGCAACCCCATTCTGCTGAAGAGTGTATGCACATGATGTTTGATGTAAAATCTCATGAGTGCGATAAAAAGTAGATAATGAGGAAAAGGCATATTCTAAAGCATTATCAGAATGTAAAACTTTAATAGAAATACCAAACTGAGTCTTTATTTCATTGTAAAACATTTGAAACATATTAGGGACCTCAGATCGATCCTTTAACAGATACAACCAAGTAACTCTAGAATGATCATCCACAAAGGATACAAAATATTTAAACCCCTGACTATTGGTTACCCGACAAGGACCCCATACATATGAGTGAACTAAATTAAACGGTTGGTCACTAATTTTATTGACTCGACTCCAAAACGAAAAACGAGAATGTTTACCTAACTGACAAGACTCACATTCAATTTTAGTTGGACTAGAAAATCCCATATGCTGAAGTAATTTACTGGAAGGGTGACCTAAACGATAATGCCATTGTTCTGGAGAGACAGAAGAAGTGAGAGCTGTATGAGAGGACGGAAGTGCTTCAACCAAGTGATAGACACCATTCTTTTCATGTCCGCCACCCATCATCTTCCTCGTATCAAGATCCTGAAAAATACAATATGATGGAAAAAAGGTGACTGAGCAATTTAAATGCTTAGTTAACTGACTGACAGATAAAAGATTAACAGGAAATTTAGGAACATATAACATGGAAGACAAATGTAAACTAGATGTATGAATGGTTCCAGACCCTTGTACGTAGGTTTTAGAACTATCAGCAAGAACAACTTATGACTGTTTGTTAGAAAGGATAAAAGAACTAAAAGAAGAATCATTACCAGTCATGTGAGAAGAAGCTCCAGAGTCTATAATCCAATGATGTGGGTTCGAAGAAGAAAATAAGGCAGTAGGTTTACCTGTTTGGACTAAGGAAGCTGAAGGCTCACTGGTTGGTTGACTTTCAGATTTATGATCAGATTGCGCAGAAGGTGGAGCCTGGGAGTTGGACGAATTACCAAAGGAAAGACGCTCCTCAGAGCTCTGATTCGCCCATTCAGGTTTTCCAAATTTATCCCAACACTTTTCGGAAGGATGATTAAGCCGACCACAATGGGAACAAGGAACTCTTCCACCTCGTCCTCTAACACGCCCTCTACTCTGACTAGAAAAAGATCCTCTACCTCGACTACCAGATACAACTAAGGCAGAAGCTTTCGGATTATGTTGAGAGGTAGGTAACCGTTGGAGTCTAGCATATGCTGTTTTAAGACTCGGGAGATCTTTCTCAGTCAAGATACTATTCTTAGCACTCTCATAAATAGGATTTAAGCTAGACAGAAACTTGACAACAAATAATTCTTCGCGTTGTTTTCGTAATGTCTCAACATCAGTAGTAACAGGATGATAGGAGTTAAGCTCACCCATTAATCCTTCAATTATTCCTAAATATTCACTTAACGTTTTATCACCTTGCTGACAAGAAAACAAAGTAGAGTAAACATCAAAAATATGAGAGACATTTTGAGATCCGTCAAACCTGTCTTGAAGTGAAGTCCACAACTCTTTAGTAGTATCAACCTACATTACAGTCGCTGCAAGTGATGGCTCCATACTGTTCCACAACCATGTAGTAATCAAATTGTCTTCCTGAATCCATTTAGCATACTCCTTAGAATCAAATGATGAAGAATCTTGTGTAAGATAATTCTGTTTCCCTTGGCCAATCAAATATTTAGTAACGGCTTTCGCCCATAACTTGTAATTTGAGTCATTCAATTTTACAGCTGTGATGGAGCCACCAACTCCAGTAGGATTAGAAGACGGTTGGAAAGCCATGAGAACTCCAAACACAATTTATTTTCCAAATAGAGCTGCCACACGAAAAAAAATTTCAGAATAAGAACTGAAAATATCAAATAACACCACACGATTGGCTATGAAAACTCATATAGGAATGTTGTGACCATTAAAAAACATTGTTGAGATATGAAACAACAATTTCTGATTATTTTCAGATGAAACAGCGATTTTCCGACGATCGAAAAAAATTTTCGGCGACTGAAAAATTTTTTCGGCGATGGTTTTTTGAACACAGAAGAGGGCTTTTGGTTATCAGAGACCGGCGATCTGAATGGAGTGATTTTCGACCAGATTTGAATACTGCAGCAACTTTTTCGGCGAACAGAAAATTTTTTTCCGGCTGAGACAGCTGGGTTTTGCTCGCCGGCGACCGGCGATCTCAGAGGAGTGGGCAGTGACAGTCACCGCCCACCGGAGGGGGGTCGATCTCCCTTAGACAGAAAGGGATTAGGGTTTTGTAATTTTTTTTTAATGAAAAGGGATAATGAAATGAGGATCTTGCTCTGATACCATGTTGAGAGAAAGGAAAAAACGAATTTATGAGAAATGTTTGATGTATATTTCATTGTAAAGAGGTATACATATATATAGTACAATAGGAATCTAAAATAAGAAAGTAAATCAAATATAATAAGAACATAATCCTAGATTTTCCTAAATGTCTATATAGAAATTTAACACTTGGCTCATTATTCAACACCGGATCTTGTTGATGTCCATATAGTGAAGGAGTAAGTGTGGAGTGAATTGGAGAATGAATAGTAAATGGCACATCCTGGTTCACATCATTCAAAATCTCTATCTGTTCATCATTATCAAAATGTGAACCATCTACATTCTGCCCATCAACAATAAAATTATTCAAACCCTCACCCAAATCTTCAATACGAATAGTGCAATCATCATTCTCATCGTCACTATGCTCACTAACATCATCACGACCATCATCATAATCTTCATGATCACCATCATCATCATTAAAATCATCACTAGCATTATTAACATCAATATTGTCTAAACTCTCTAATATTATCAAGATGACGTACTAATCTTAATGGCATCAACGGGGACACCCCTTCTTTATTCTCACTTAACATCCCAATTGACTCATGCCCTGTATGCCCTGAATATTGCTCAAACTCAATGCCAACGTCGTCATTCATTTGTGGTTGTGCACAAACAGGAGTGGACTCACTTAATTGGTTGCTTCCTTGCTAAGCGAAACAAAGAGGGATGAGAAGATCTTTGTCGCCTTCATATTGCATCAGATCCTGACCTCTGTCTTTGCTTCTCCCTATCTTCAACTTTGACAATTAATGGTGTATATAAGTGTTGGTCCTCCAAACAATGTTGTATACAAAAATAAACATTTTTGTCAGTCTCAATAAGAGTCGGCAATGGCCCTTAAAAGCAAATTGAACCTCTAAATTTATGTTATGCTTACTAAGATCTCAACCCATTTCAGTACTAATACAGTCAACCAACTCATTATAAGTAGTACACCTACGAATTATCAATGGCTTCACCCTCCCACTGGTATACAAATAACCACCATTCTCTTGCATAATCCAAGAATCATTGTATAGAATAAGTATGCGTAAAGTTTCCATATCCTGCTTGATAGAGACATATCATATAAGGTTTGTGGACAAAAAATCATTACGAAATTGCTTAAATAGGTCACAAAATGATAATTCTGTCTAAACACTCGACATATCTCGACGGAACACACTCGACGCTCGACACTCGACACACAAACTCAAAAAAATACACATCCGACAATCGACACATTCGACACTCCACTCGACGCACTAACACGACACTTGACCAAAGCCTTAACACACTCACTCGACATTCGACATGACCCCTTGACATGTCGAGAGTCGGTCTTATATATCCGAAACATCGAGCGATCTCGATCGACAAATCGAGTCTTCTTCCCCCTCAACTGCAATACCAGATTTTCTCTACGATTTACAATTTTCAACAAATTTTGGTAAAAATTGCACTATGTCTAAGCTTAGTTCACATACATATCCCTATTTTAAGCTAGATAATGTGGTTGAAATGTTGTTGAAAGCTACGAAAACAAGAAATAATGAAAACATTACAACCTACTTCAACATTCTTGCACCATTTAGAGAGAGATTACGGAGAGTTGTCTTACCTTGTTGCTCAGCTTCAACTCTAAGATTAAACAATGAGATGAAATGAAACAAAGTTGTTGAAGAGTGTTTCGGACAGTGGAGGAAGGAGTGACGATGTTTCTTTCTTTCTTCTTTCTTTTCAAGTTTGAGTTACTAAGAGCATTTTAGGCATTTCACGAAGAAAGTGTCTATGCAATCAAAATTTATCAGGATGCGTCTATATTTCTTTTCAAACCCCTAATTTTTTCTATTTTTTCAATTTTCCCAAATTTGTATTAAAATATCATTTCTCTTGATTAATATGTTAATTATTTGCTAGAACGTTTGGTTTAAAAATTAATTCGGTGTAAATCGACCAAAAAAATTTTTTCTAATTAATAAACCTCCTTATTGAGGTTCACTATATATATATATATATTATTGCAGTCCACCCAAAAAATTTTCTGGCTATGCTCCTCAACACAACCATTTGATTTGATGAGATCACAAGCTGAAAAGTTATATTAATAAATTTTGTCAAAAATTTGTATTAGAATATCACTTCTCTTGATTAATATGTTAATTATTTACTAGAACGTTTGTTTTAAAAAATTAATTTGGTTTAAATCGACAAAAAAATTTCCTTCACCAACCACAATAGATTTTGATATGCTATAAGCAAAGGCTCGGCTTGTTACAACTTCAATATAATATTGATAATAATTGAATTTAATATTTTTCCTCATTTTGGAAAAAGGTTAATTGATACCTAATTTCTTGGTGAGAATTCACATGCATAGGCAAATAAGTTTAATTTCACATATCACGGGATCCACTTGGCCTACAAAAATATATATCATCACAGGATCGACCGATGATCGACTTAGTACACACCTTGGCCTATATATGTAACTCTTTTTCATGGAAAGATCTGTGCCTTTTGCCATAGAGGGAGAGAGAGATTAAGAGAAAAATGGGATCACTTGGCATTGAGGCATTGCTAAGTGGGCAAGCAGAAGTATGGCAATACATGTTTGGCTTTGCTGACTCTATGGCATTGAAGTCTGCTGTGGAGCTTCGATTAGCTGATATTATACACTCCCATGATGGTCCTATCACCTTGTCCCAACTGGCCTCAAGTAAGTTCTCTCTAGATATCTATTTTTCTCTTTCAGCTTCTAATTGGATTCATGAAGCTAATTATAATTAATTTATTTAGAATTTAAAGCTAGCCATTGTGAACGCATGCACTTCTGATTCGTTAAAGAACGGAAACTACTTCCGCTGGACAATGATATATTATTTCTTCAAGAACGTGCCAAGTCTTGTTATGACCCGAAAACTATCCTCGTTGAATCAATCGCGAACTATTTTTAATTCATTACATTTGATCTAACCGAGAAAAAAAAAAAAGATTGTGACTGCTCAAATGAGTTTTGACATAAAGCACTTAAATCTAAATAGATTTTGCTTAAATTTACAAAGAAAAGGAACACCAGAGCAATTGATATGGATTCTTTTCTTTGCTTTTTGGTTCAGGACTTGACTCATCTTCTCCAGACATTCCCTACCTAGCTCGCATCATGAGAATGCTTGTCAGGAAAGGAGTGTTCTCTGCACAACGTCCATCAGACGGTGGAGAGACTCTCTACGGGTCAACTCATATATCAAAATGGCTGTTACACGACACCGAGCTAAGTCTTGCTCCAATGATACTAATGGAAACCAATCCCTGGCAAATGGCGCCTTGGCATTATCTTAGCCAATGCGTCAAAGAAGGTGGCATTGCTTTCAGGAAGGCTCACAGCTGTGAGATGTGGGATTTCGCATCTCAAAACCCCGAATTCAACAAGTTGTTCAATGATGCCTTGGCATGCACTGCCAAGATCGTGATGAGTGCTTTCCTATCACGGTACAAAGATGGGTTTGAGAACATACGATCACTGGTCGATGTTGGTGGCGGCACCGGCGGAGTGCTGGCTGAGATTGTCAAAACCTTTCCACACATCAAAGGTATAAACTTTGATTTGCTACACGTTGTAGCTACAGCTCCTGTGTTGCATGGAGTCTCGCATGTTGGAGGAAACATGTTTGAGTCCATTCCTAACGCTGATGCAGTTTTCATGAAGGTAAAAGTTGTTTGTTAATCTAACATCATTTATCAAATTGATGATTATTACATAAAATTGATGAATATTATTCCACCGTAATTTTTGTTCCAAATTGATATCTTAGAGATGCTTGATACGACATTCATTATTTTTCAATGCAGTGGACACTGCATGATTGGGATGATGAAGCTTGTGTCAAGATCCTAAAAAATTGTAGAAAAGCAATACCAGAGAAAACTGGAAAGTTGGTGCTAGTTGAAATCGTTCTACAAGAAGACGGTAACAGCAAATTTGGCGAGATGGGCTTGGTATTCGATCTGCTAATGTTTGCACACACCACTGGAGGAAAAGAAAGGACTGAACAAGAATGGAAGAAACTATTGGAGGAAGGAGGCTTTCCTCGCTACAATATCATCAGCATGCCAGCTTTACCATCCATCATTGAGGCTTATCCACAGTGACGCACAAATATAAATCAATTAGTTGTCTACGTACTGCTTGTGTTTGAGCCAATAATTAATTTGTGCACATGGAAAGTTCCTGCATAAAGCTTTTCCACCTCCCAACCCAGAATAAAATTTTCAGAAATTCTACCTCAACCCATCACCCAGGTATTCTTAATTATATATAAAAAGACAAGGAAAGACCGAAAGGTTAACGATTCTTGATGATTTGTTGATGTTTAATGAGTTCTCAATTTATAAATTGTTATTGCAATATATTCCGTTGATTTATACATTCTCTTATCGAGCATTTATTTCTACTTAAGAGTGCTACGGTTTGTAAAGTTCATTAATTTCAAATGCGAAAAATAAAGTGCTTGATCAACTGTTATAAAATGATATAAGACTTGCTGTATATATCATGGTACATGACGAATTTCCGGATGATAACGTTATCAACACCCGAATTTTCTGTTGCTAGAGTAGTTGCTGGTCAGTACTTGAATTCCTTTTGCCCTCACAATGAAGTCTTTCCATTCATAATTTAGGGCGGCACTTCCTGGTTTGTGGAGGCCAGCACATTAATTTTATATATTCATTGCTGCGTCGTTGCTTGGCTTGGAATCAATTAAGATCTTTTTCGACTTTTTGACGCATATGTAATAAGGGTTGGTTATTATTATTATTTTTTTTTTTTTTACTCAGAACTTATGTTCATATGATGTGGCAGAGTTGGTTATTTGACGAGGGAAAATGTTAGTATTTGTGATCTAATATATATATATATATATAGTGTGACAAGCGATTCTATATGTTGGGGCTCACCATAAATGACGTACCATATCATATATCACATAGAAGGATGAATCTCTTTAACAAAAGACATATAAAAAAGTTACTGCAAATAACTACTATAACCACCTATTAGTTATTTGTAGTTATCTACAAAAATAAATGATGTGTCTGATGATTATTCATAAGTGTCTAATAACACTTAGCGATGTCTCTTGGTATATTATATATACCCCTTTGATACAAACTTCCATTATACTATACTTCTATAATTACCCTATATGTATCCAATAGCCTAATAGTAATGTATCAATCCTACTCAAAATCTTACAGTGGTATCAGAGCCAGGTTAAAAGATTTTTCGAAGTATTTATGCAAGGTTATACAGAAGAGAAATCTAGTTTTAGTCATGTCCAATTGACGTGAATTGTGTTGAAAAAAGAATTCAAAGACAGTCAATATTACATTGGTGAATCTTTAAAATGAGCAAAACTAAAATTGATCAGAGCCAGGAGGCATGTTCAAGTAATTAGAGATTTTCCTCGAGGATGTGGTCTTTTGTCAAAAATTAATTTTTTGGACAAAAGAAAAGGTACTGTTGTTGTTAAAGAAAGTGTTGGTGACAATTGAAAATGAAAGAAATTGATTTGAAGAAGATTTTGAAGAAATTTTAAAAAAATCACGTTTCCTTTCCTGAGGCGTAGTGGTGTTTTTTCAGAGAATAAAAGTCTGAATTCTTTGTGCAAGGGTGTAATTGCAAGAAAATTGGCTCGCGCGTGAACTAAAATTGCATTCAGGCCCTTGCGTTTTGTCCACGCTTCAGACAACCTTCCATTTTTGCGTTTGCGTGTGCATCTGTGTCACGCGTCCAACAATACCAGTTTGTCAAGTATTTTGTCCCTGCCTCAAGCATATGACACACCCTCCAGCCAACCCACACTCCACGCTTTGATAGACACAACCCGAACATTGACTTGCATGTTGACTCATTTCCTGCAGCTTTTGATCGAGTTGACCAACCCCTTCAGTGAACCAAACTAGCCCAATTGAATTGGATTGAACCGTTTTCTATTCGGATCAACCCCCTATTCAATTTGGACCAGTTTAAGGCCCAAACGTAGTCCGATTTTAGCACAATTTGGTACCCAAGGGTATTTCGGCCCACTAAATTGTTTTGTGGCCTTAGAATTTCACATATTCACCTATTTTTTGTCATTTTGGTGGTCATCATCCAAATCAATAATGGACATATCGTGAGGCCCAAATTTGAGCAACTATTCCAACGAGTTTTTGGCTTCCCACCCGTAAGAAAAATATCAAATTTACAATACCTGATTTAGTAGCACAGGAGTTCACTTTCAATCGTGTTGTGTGTGGTATGAGACCTTTACTATTATCGAGGCATTTGACGCACTACAATTCTAGAACCTTTTCCGGGCATCTCCAAAATTTCCAAGAAACTTAGGATCCGAAATAAGCTTCTTTACGCAATCTAAAGGTGTCATATCATGGGACCAGGCTGAGTAATTATCGATGCCGATTGATACTATCCTATTAGTTGTAAGTCTATTTATTAGATTTTATATATAATATTTAAATAAGTGTTATAATACACATTCGTAGGCACATTTTAAATATTATTAGTAGTCGATATAATTTTTTCTTTTTTTGTGATTTCTTTTTGTTGTTAGGAGTGTTGGATTAGTGTTGACTAAATATTATTGGAAGTGTTTTCTTGGCTATTTGTGTAAGTTAATAATTCGAGACAATGGCCACTAAAAACCAAATTGGAAGTGTTAAAGTTGAAAGACTTGGTAATAATAACTTTCGTATTTGGAAGTAGTGAATCTCATATTTATTAACAAATGAACGTACCTTTACACCTTGCAAAAGAAAAGACTTGTTGTAGGTGATGCACAATAGGCTAAATGGGATGAAGATAATGACTTAGCCAAGGATACTATCTTGAACCATATGCAAGACAATTTACTTCCTTTATATAAGGGTTTTGACACTACCAAAGAAATCATGGATGTCTTAGAGGACAAGTACGATCCCAAATCTGAGACATATATCCATTTTTTTTAAAGCAATATGGTGAGACACGTATGTGCAAAGATGACAGCATGGTAGATCATATTATAAAACTTGAGATTCTTGCTAAAGAACTATCCAATACTGGTCATGAGATTCCTGATAAAATGCAACTGTCGACATCATTGAACACTTTACCATTTTCTTGGGATCATATGGTAACTTCTTTAGCTTATGGGCAAAAAGAGTTGTCTATGATGACTCTTCCTGCTCTATTGGTTGTTAAAGAAATTAGAATGAAATGTAGAAAGAAAGAAAGTAGCAACAGCCTCCTCATAGCAAAAACTTCCAATCAACCCAATGTATAGCAGTTTAAAAAACGAAAGAAACATTCCAAAGGAAATGACAACAACAACAAACAGCACAACAAAAAATGCAAGAAGGTATATTTTATTTGTGGTGAGATTGGTCACTTCAAGGCTAAATGTTCTTGTCGTAAGCATAATGGTATTGTTTCCAAAGTAGTGGTTTTAACAGCCTGTAAAGCACTTGTTGCTAAATTTAATAATCACTGGTGGATGGATTCTGGTGCAACTAGACATGTTTGCAAGGATAAATCTCTCTTCATTTCTTTCCAAGATCTAGAGAAAAGTGAACATCATTTGAGTATGGGTAATAATACCTATGTCGATGTTCTAGGTGAAGAAGATTGTAAAATCACCACAGATTCTTCTACCATCATTTTAAAAAATGTTTTGTCTGCTCTAAGAAATTTAGTTTATGTTTCAGTTTTAGAGAAAAGGGGTTCGAAATTAAATTTAGAGTGGGCTAATCACAATTTCACAAGGTCATAATATACTTTTGAGTGGTCTTCATATCGATAATATATATTCTTGTTTACGCCCAAAATATACCGCGATTATTGTAGTATACGTTGAGGTGTCGAATCCACAAGGAGGCCTTTGATAAAAGAGGTTAGTAAAACAAAAATATAAAAGATAATAAAGATATAAAATTTAACTTTGAAGTGATTGGTTCTAAAGAAAATACAATGTTTAATAATTGGAAACAATCGATGGTAATTAAGAAGTAAGGCATCGAGAATCACTTATATGTTTTGTAAATCTAATCTCCACTTTGATTCAATAATTATAACTCAATTGAAAGTTTCATATCCCAAACAATCAATCAAAAAATATGTATAGTATAGCATAAATGACAAACACATGTATTTGATATGCATAAACTCTTTACAAGCAATATTTACCAACAACATTCATCCTTACAAGTTATCCAAGAGCGACAATATATCACATGACAATATTGCAGTAAAGGACTAACTCATAAAACAAAACTACCAGTAACAATTATAATTCAACACGAATCACATAAAGAAAGCATGACTGAATTTATATGAAATTGAGAATTATAATTTCTAGATTAAAAAGAAATCACAAGATGAGAAAGAGTTTAACACATAAACAAACATACAATCTTTATAGCCCTTGAGGTAGAATGAAAGTGGAGAAATAGATAAACTACACATACAAGTTCATCTCTAGCCTTACCAAGAGTTCTAGCCTAACTTACAATTCATTCTTATCATTTCTAAAAAGAAAATACAAGAGAGAATTGTAATATACAATGATAAAATGTAAACTCAAATGATTTCTCTCTCTCTCCATTCAATTCCTCAAGTTGTCCTTAAATAGGTGATGAAATGGAACTATTATACCAAACCTCCACCAATTTTTTCCATATTGGCGGCCACCAAACATTCCACCAACTTGCAGCTGATTTTTGACCACTAAATGGACCGAATTGGGCTTTCTGAAAAACATGAAAGTTGTAGCATTTTGTCTCAGCTTTCCAGGGCCACTAGATTCATGCAATTTGGACAAGTATTCTCTAAGATATGGCCCAAATATTGGACATGGGTCGGGCTGAGAAACAACTACAATTTGGTTTTGTTGTGTCTCAATTTCGACCCATCAAATGTTGGATTTGGGCTTTTGATTGTTCTTCAACTTTGTGTAAAATTGAGACATGTTGCTCCAGGTTCAATAATCTCTCCATTTTGATCTATAGATTGAGAGTTGTGTCCATTTTATTAAACCTGAAAAAATGATTTCCATTAATCACAATTTAAGGACAATACTTTATTTCAAGATAAAGACTAAAGAAAATGCAAAGAAATGAAACAAATGTAAAAGAGGCATAAGCAAAATAATTATGCTAAAATATCATAAAAGCTTTATAATACTGTCCAATTAGCATTAATTATTTATGCTTAAGAGTGTACTTTCATGCGTTTATCAATTCTATTTCTAGTATTAATAAAAATAATTGCTCTTTTGAGTTTGCTGTTACGTCTAATTCTTTAAATTCTACTTTGTTATGTCATTTTAGGTTAGGTTACATAAATAAAAACAAAATGTTGTGCATGCATCATAAAGGTTTAATACCTAAAGTAAATTTAGATGACTTTAATATTTGTGAATCATGTGTTAAAGGAAAATTCTCAAGAAAACTTTCTTGTCTCATTGGCAATCATCTTATTTACTTGAAGTAATTCATTCAGATTTATATGGACCTATGAGAGTTAAGACACATAAAGGAATGGAATATTTTATTACTTTTATCGATGATTTTTCTAGGTATGGTCATGTTTATCTTTTGAAGAATAAATCTCAAGCTTTAGAGAAATTTCAAGAATATAAATTAGAGGTTGAAACTTAATTAGGAAGATCTATTAAAACCCTGCATAGTGACCATGGTGGCGAATATGTGGCCTTTGATTTATTTTATAAATAGAGTGGGACACAACATAATTATACTATGCCCTATAGTCCACAACAAAATAGGATTGCTAGAAGATGCAATTGAATTCTAGTGGATATAGTTCAATCCATGTTAGCATATTCTGGTATGCCTTTACATTTCTGGGGAGAGGCATTATCAAGTGCTACTTACATTTTGAATGGAGTTGAGACAAACGCTAAATCATTTACACCATATGAACTTTGGCGAGGGGTCAAACCTAATTTATCTCATCTTTATATTGTAAAGCACAAGTGCTGACCTAAACCCTTGCGAGATAAATTAAGTTTTAAGACTTAGATTGTAAATTTATAGAGTATTCAAATACTGGGAGTGGTTATTGTTTTCATCATCCTGAAAAAGGATTGATTCAAAGTCGTGATATTGTGTTTCATGAATAACCTGATATTGTTATTTCCCCTCATTTTCCCCCACTTTTCAAAAATGACAATAATACTTCTCCAACTCTGTCATTATCAAATGGTGACTTATCTCTAGTACCTATACAATCTAGTAGAAGCAAACATAAACATGAACCATTCACAAGACTGCGCGATCATTATATTTTTAATCTAAATGAGGTAAATCCCATCGGTAAGGACCCAAGATCTTATTCTACGGCAATGTCTCAATCGACAAAACTACTATAGATTGCAAATGGGTTCTCAAAAAGAAATTAAAGGCAGATGGAAGCCTAGATAGATATAAGGGAAGACTTTTAGCTAAAGGTTATATGCAGAAACCTGGTATTGACTTTGTTAATGCTTATTCACCAATGACAAAGTTTACATTAATTAGGACACTCATGTCGGTATTTGCACTGATGGATTTTGAATTGCATCAATTAGATGTCAAAACAGCTTTCCTAAATGGTGAATTGAAGGAAGATATCTATATGATCCAACCAAATGGCTTTGTGGTTACAGGACATAAGGATAAAGTCTACAAGTTAAAGAAGTCTCTTTATGGACTGAAACAACCATCTAGGCAATGG